>CABHPR010147485.1:0-44339 GCA_902168415.1 Peromyscus melanophrys
TTTTTTTTTTTAGTTTTCACAGGATTATATTGGAAAGCAGATGGATACTCAAGACTGTTGTTAATTAGTGGAATGGCAAGGGAGCTAAGGATTAAAAGGAATTTACTGTCAATTTGAATTTAATGATATACTTACAAAGTGTGAATATATTCAAAGAAAATAGATACTATCATTAAAGAAATCACAGACAAGATTTATCTTTTTTTTTATGAGTGTCATCATTAGGGCAATGCTTACTGCTGATTTTGATTAACTCTCTGCAATATAAAATATCAATGTGCTGATTCATGCTGGTAACACTCTCTGCTTCATATCCTTCAAACAACAGCACGCCCAAGATTTCATTTACTCTTTATTGTGAGTGAGAGTGTAAGACCATGAGAGAGGAGGAAACAGGATCCAAGACTGAGACAAACCTAAGACCCAAATCTAGATATTGTAAATATTAGATCTGAAATTTCAGGTGCCTCTTTGACCCTCAGTTTCATAATGTGAGAAGAAAAATGCCTGACTTATCTACCAAACTTATTTCATTTACTGAAAGTCAGGAATATGTTAAATAGGAGCAGAGCAACCTATGTCATGTCTCTTGATTAATACTAATAAATAAAATCATGTGAAGCTTTATCCCACGTGGTAGTTGATTAAGCTGGGTTATGAAGACCAGTAGAATAATTTGTGCAGACTAGTACAAGGAGCAGAGTAAATATCATATATATGTCTTGTCTCTAAATAAATGCTCTTGTTGTATAAGGTATCAGTAAGTTGATTTTTTTATTTTGGCATGTACTGTGTTTGTACACATGAGAAAAAAAGTAGCTAAATCAAAGGGAAATTGGATTCTACTAAAAAAATCTGCTGAAAGGATTTATTGCTTGCTTGTAACTCAGGCATTGGATTCTAGCCTCTCAAAAAGGTAATGGTAGTCTAGCATTTCAAAAAGAAAGCAGACAATACCATCTGACCTGAACCAGACAGTTTAATCTTCTTAAAATGCCCTCAAGCTAAACTGGTCATCTAAACTAGGAGTATCACAAGGGGTAGGAAGCTATTTTATCTCTTCGGACCATTTGGTTGTTAAAAAAGTTTTTCTGTTGAGAGCATAACTCTTTGCTTTTGCAAATTCTGAGTGGTCTGCCCTAAACGCACATGTATAAGAATAACACTGAATGAATTCAACATTTTGTAGTTATATAGACATATGTGTGTGTGACAGTAGTTATTCAAGAACAAGAGATTATGAATCAGAGAGAATGGGGACACATGAGAGGACTTTGAGGAGGGAGAACGTAGTCTGGAAATACTTCATGCAACAAAAGAATAAAAAAAAACCTTGCTACACATGAAATCTTTAAATATTTTGGAGATAAATATTTCATATATTTTATCTTTTCAAGAATCTCTCAATTTTTGACATTTCTCCACATGTTTCTCTTCTTTTTACTTCTTTTTAATCTTTTTACTCCCTTAGCAGATGTCCTCTTGTATTGTTACTGTGACTGAATGTGGACTTGGGTTTCGCCCAGCTGGAAGACAGCCTCCGAGTTACTTGCTAGATTCTGAAAATCATTTTGTAAATGAAGTCTAAGAAAGCATTCTTGAACCTGTAACAGTGGTTCAGTACTTCTGTTTCTTACTAATTTCACAAGCAACACAACTCCTGACACTTTGTTTTTCTTAAAGTCACCACCCACCTTCTTACCTTGTACCCACTATTTTATTTTCAGAAATTATTTTAAAACATCATAATTTTCTACATGAAATTTCCATTTATGCTTAATCTATCATTCAAACTTGATAACAGGAGTTGAACACATGATCCTTTATAAAATATTTTTTAAATTATTTCTATTTTCGACACTTTTAGATATGCAATCATATTCATTTTTTACTTAATGTGTGTGCCCTTTTTACAATTTTTAAACATTCTTATATCAGTTACAAATTTTTCAGCTTTTATTTTAAACTGAAAATTTTCATCATCTATATACATATTTTGGTAGATATTGATGAAATCCAAGTAATAATTTTTGAATGCCAAATTTGTAGGATCATAGCAATCCATAGTAGATATATACTATTGAGATTTGAAGGGTTTTTAAAAACCACCATTCAGTGAATTTAGGAGATCCTCGCACTTTCTATTTTCCACAGGCCATTGTCCTTGTTGATTTATATTCATTATTTTATAGTTTATGCTTCTGGTCTGGCCCCTGGAAGCATCTGAATTTGAGAAGAGCATCATTCCTCTGATCTACCGGCTTTTTATCCATGCAAGTCTCTGAGATTTATGAACTCATGTCCATGGATTATAAATTACCTCTATCCTAAGTTCAAGCACATTTCTCTTAAAAATTTTATTCTTGAAAATGTTTTTGGTTTAAAACTAAGGCCATTAGTCTTGAATCTATTTTTTTTCTATCTTTCTGAAAGGTGCTCTGAGTCAAAACATTCTAGAAGGTTTTACTTTGGTCAAGGTGCTGAGATCTTCTATTTGTCATGAACACTGAATCTCCTCCCATTACAAAGACTGAGGGACAGAAGCCTTTTTTTTTTTTTTCCTGTTAATTTCAGAAGGATGGGCCCTAGGAGAAAGATGAAGATATCCCTGGCTATAAAGTGATACAGTGCTTAAGAGGCTGGGTGAGGGTTTACCTACCAACTCCAAGAGTGAAAACCTTTTCTTCTCCAATGTACCTATTTTTTATGATTATGGAAATAGTGTGTTACCTCATGAGTATGTTTTCTATTGCCTGGGATTTAACTTCATCAAATGTGAATACATGACTTGATATAGGACCATTAGCTCAGATCTAAAGTCTTGTAGATATTTTAAGTTTCAATCCTGTCCTGATATTTCCTTAGACTACAAATGGCAGGTGCCATATAGACTGGGAGATTAAAAGGTAGAAAACAGACATTGTGTAGTGGGTCTGTGAATTACCAGTCATGTTAACTAAGGGTAGGGGGTTCCTTAATTGTCCCTCCTGTTTGCCTAAACTTAGACCGTTATTTTCTTTAACACACGCATCAAACTTCCTTGGTCATAGAATATTTATTTAAGAAAAGACACACTTGTAAATTTTCCTCTGCATTTTGGAACTGGTAAATCCTCTCCTAGTCTATTAAGCACTTTGTATCCAGGAATGTCTTCACCTCTGCCCTAGGATCCATTCTTTCAAAATCAGCAAGAAAAGATGCCATCTATCCTCCAATCACTGCAGGGGGAGGAGAACTCTGACTCAGCCAGTGTTCCTGAGCAAACACAGAGGAGCTCTGCTCTTTGACCAAAGTCCCTACTAACATCTTCTGGAATGTTTTGACCCAGGAGAACTAAAAGGAATCTGTCCACTGTTGAAGCCATTATCAAGTAATTACTGTTTAAATTGTGCAGTGTTCTTTGACACCACTAACTGACTCACATTCCTTTTTGTGAAAAAAAAAAAGTACCTTGTTTGTCCAGTTACAGATACATGTATTGTTACGTGTCCAGTTACAGATACATGTATTGCTTCAGGGTTGTCCCAAAGACAAAGTTCTGCTATGGCTCCTGATGTTTAGATAAGCCAACAGCTCAGAGAGGTTGAATAATTTGCTTACCACTATGGAGCAAGAACGAAGTTAAGATGGCAACCCCCAAAGTCAACACTTGAGTTGTGGTTTTCACAACATTAGGGTAATCTACCTAGAGTCAAGCAACACTTGCCTTTTAGAGGGGACTGTCTCATTTCCAGAACCGCATTTAATTCCCACTTTTTGATCCTCATTTTTAAAAAAGATGCCTTAAGATCTGAACTGAGTGAAGTAAACAGATCTGTTTTCAGCGGATTGAGATTCCTCTAGCAGACCCAATATCCATCTTTATTCTCTCCTGGTAACCATCTTCCTCGAGTTCCAGGTTTATTTATCACATGCCAAGCATCTCCCCTTCTAGCTATCAAAGAATTGAAAATGACATAGTCCCTTTCTCCAAAGGTTAAACAGCATGTGTCATTTTCCAAATAAACTAATGAGGCGTACAAGGTAAATTGCACCAGCAGCAGCCACAATTGAGGTCAGTTAGCGGATGGGGGAAGTTTTTAGTAGTGATATTGATGGCACTGGCTGTCCAATTTATTCTTTGTCGGAAATGACAAAAGGGAATAGCCTCACAGCGACCCACTAGACCATCTCAAGCATCCATAGTGTGTAAGCTGATCATCATCGCCCTGGGCATCAGGGGCCATTTTATTGTTGGTTGGTTTCATTGTTACTTAGTTTAACACTTTGATGTCTTAATAAGAAGTTGCTTTTAAAAACATATTCAAATTTTAAATGATATTAATTTATAAAAGTTGATTTATGTAGGTTTGACTTGTCTGCTGATTACTTAAGATGCTTAAGATTTCATGTGTTTATTGAGAAAAATGACCTTTTCTTCATTCTTGAAAGCCTTGTATCCTTTCTTTTCTTACCTTTTTGTTTTCTTTTGGCTATTTTTGAAACAGGGTTTCATGTAGCCCAGGCTCCCCTTGAACTTGCTATGTAGATCAGGCTGCCCTCAAAGTTACAGCAATCCTCCTGCATTCCCTTTCCCAGCTGAGATGATTAGCATGGAGCATCATGCCTTGAAAACCTATTTTTGTCTTTTACTCAGACTTGTAACTTGAAGACATTAATTTTAGGCAAGTATCATTTAGTTAAAAAAAGAAAAAATAATGAACCAAATACAATGCTATAAATGTATGAAGCTGTCACAGTGAAGCCTACTATTTTATATGCCAGCTAAAATATTAATTATTATTTTTTAAAGACATAGAGCTAAACACTCATCTTCACATATCTTCCCCCACCCACACTTTTCTGTATTCAGGAATCTATTTGAGAGCATTTCAGTTCTAGAGAAGTAAGCTGACTGATAATATATACTGTTCTATATTCAGTCTGTGGAAGCCTTTCAGGAAATCTTAGTGAAAGCATATATGAAAAATACTTGACAAAATATAAGAAGAAGAAAAAATTAAAGGTAAATACTTTATAAGCTTGAATGTAACCGCAAGTTTAAATTTAACTTCTCAGGGAATTATGAAGTCTCATTTGCAGACAGAAAACATCTTCCTCTGAAAATGCAAGGTATGTTTCTTTCTGTAGAGTTTAATAAACTGATATAAATCAGTATCTCAGCATTGTACTTAGAATTGGAAAGCAAAATTATCTTTCCGACTGAAATAGTGACACATAATTACTCATTCTCAAAGGAAATCATTAGCAGCACAGCATTTTCTAGCATACACTTGTCTGGACGTGATGTCCATCTTGAAGAGGATGATTTAGTGAAGAAGATTCTGTCATCCTCTGGAATTTAACTGATTAAGCAAACAATGAAACACCCAGCCCTGAGTAGAGTGAGGACATTTACTTATACAATGTTCACAAAAATATGAGATTGTGGCTTTCACTAAATCAAAAATCATAAATCAACAACCTATAGATTCCTCACTTTAACTAATAGGATTTATTCGAAATGGCAGTAGCATGCTTTTCACTCATTCTTCCATGGACCAGACAAATATAGGAATTGCCTAAAAAACCAAAACAACAACAAAATACCGAAAAAGCTTCATTAACCCAAGTGAAAAATCCATAAAGAGAAGGGGATATGGATATAAACAAGTCAGAACCTTATAGGGATATGTTGAACTGCATACTGACTGAGGGATGTGAACTTGTATTTCTCATAATTGAGAGGGAAACTCTTCCCAGTTTGAACTATGACCACTCTTCATAACTTTGTTTCCTTACTCTAATAATCTGTGTATCATTCTCACTGGAGATAGGTCTTTTACTAGGATGCTTCAGACCACAGACTACAGCTGTATCTTTACCAGAAATGACAACGTGTTCTCCTATACTTCAACATTAATATTAAAGCAAAAATCATTATGATTCCAAAAAACATCTTTATTATACTTACAACATTGCATACACATCTATCATCCAGCACGTGGGAGATGGGGCAAGAGGATGGTGTTTGAATTCAGCTGTGACTGCATGATAAGATGGTATTTTAAACTACAATATGCTGGCTGTTTTTTATGCCAACTTGACATAAGTCAGGGTCTTGGAAGAGAGAAC
Organism: Peromyscus melanophrys; assembly: GCA_902168415.1. NCBI lineage: Eukaryota > Metazoa > Chordata > Mammalia > Rodentia > Cricetidae > Peromyscus > Peromyscus melanophrys. The sequence continues at coordinate 6,115 of CABHPR010147485.1, forward strand.
CACACGATGGGGCCAGCAGGGGAGACTTTTGGACAGTGTTAAAATATTTCATTCAAAAGTGTTTAATACATCCATGAGATATTTTAGATAACTAATAGGGATCTACTAGTCTCACCCTTACCTTGTACTATAAGCATTTTATTTATAAGAAATGTCTTTCTTTTTTCAAAAATTCAGCTTTGGTGAAACATATAGTTTTTATAAATTTGCTCAGTTATTTTCATTGTGAAATTTTATGTCTTAGGAATGTGTCTTGTGGTTTTTTATAATTTTTGAATGGGTATTTAGTATTGAATAGTTGAAATAGTGACTTATCCTCTATATAAGAATATACCCCAAGTTTTCAAGCATTAACTGTGAAAGTCCTTACCATATTAAGTACACTTTCAAAGCTTAAAGACCACACAAATTTGCCTTCCAAAGTAGTTCATCAAGGGCTCTTAGTATATAGTATTGAAAATAACACTATTTTGAAAAAAAATTTTTGAGAATCAGCATAAGAATTCACAGTATAGGATCAATATTTATACATTAGATGTTTCTCCTTTGCCACCCAACTCCTCTCTGCTGTCTGTTTTCACAGTAGGATATAACTACCCTTCTGGTTACCCAAACAACAAGTAGATTAAAAAAAGCAGTTTCAGGTAATTAGTTTTAATTTTCATATTTCAAATGCTAGATATATTAGCTGGAACCCAGTAAGCATATGATGGACAGATGAGTGAGGTCATTTTTCCAGTTTAAACAAGTACAGGTAAGGTGAGCCTATTAAGACTGAAAATCATGAATTATTCAACATACCTTAGTTCACCATATTCACAGAAAAACAAGAGATGATTTTATTAGCTAGTGAAGACTTTCATCACCAAAACAATATTTCCTCTGTCTTATGCAACTGTTTCATTAGATTTTTCTACAATCTCCATGTCCCAGCTGCTTGCCCTCTACCTGAAATTAAGCATTAAGAACAGGCCATGGTTTGTCCAGCCGACCTTTCGGTTACTGCTTCAGTCCTCATTCCTGACAGAGGATCCCAGCATTTTCCAGAAACCCTATACACTCAAAATATCTTGGGGTGTTTCCTCAAGTACTATCAGAGTTCCTAAATTTAGGGTGTACTCCAGGCATAATATAATACTTGGAGTGGTGGTCTGAAATTTTTTAACACAGGAATGTGTTTCCAGCTATGTTATTGGAAAATGAAGTTAGCACTTACCTGCATGAAGTACTGAGTAAGAGCAATCACAAAATTCCCAGGGGTTAGGTTACTAATAAGAGCCATCAGTGTGGCAGGCTTGATATCATGCCAGAATCCTATTTTTAACATCCCACTTCACCTGCAATGTAACTGTATTAGCTGCTGTTAAAGAACACCAGGACCAAGGCAACTTATAGAAGGAAGAATTCATTTGGGACTTGCAGTTCCAGGGGCACAGGAGTCTACCACCATCATGACAAGGTGGATAGAAGCAGGGATGGCGATGGAGCAGAAGCTGAGAGTTCACTTTCAGTCCCACAAACCAGAAAAATAGAGTACACTGAGAATAGCCCCTGAGGCGGGTAAGGCTGGACCACACCTTAAGCAAACAAAGAGCTATGACGTGCACAGAGAGCACTCTGGCCAGAGGAAACCTGACCCATAGACTCCAAACTGGAAGGTGGTGATGTGCAGCTCTGAGCCAACCAAGAAATGCCACAGCAGCTAGGAACAAAGCCCACCAAAAATTCATGTATATAAACCTCAGCCCTTTGTTTAATCAAGGAGAGATTGCTTGCAAACCTCCTGGAATCTGTGTCATCGACTCTGCATCTACTCACCCCCTGCCTCTGGGATCAGTGACAGCTAGACCCCAGCTGCAGAGCCAGCAACAGACCCCAGTATTTTGAAACCTCAAAGCCCACTCTCAGTGACTCCACTTCCTTCAATAAGGCCACACTTCCTAACCATTTCCAAATAGTTCCACTAACCAGAGAACAAGTATTCAAATGTATAAGCCCAATGAGAGCAATCTGTATTAAAACCACCACCATAGGTCTTAAAACACTGAATATAGAAAGCAATAAGACACTGGTCTTAACTTGCAGGACAAGGCTTGAGTGAAGATAAATTCCTCTGTAGAATTAGGGAGACCTGAAAACCAAGGCCTGAAATAAAGCTAGCTTTACCTTAGATCTAAGCATTTCAATATTGTAAGACGGGGTCTTGTAATGCGAGGAGGAAAAAATCACCAGTAAGGTTATGCTTTGGTTTTTAGTAGTTTACCTTTACCTCTCTGACCATGTGACCACAAAAACAACCAGAAAGAGGGCCACAATACCTATTTTTCTAAGATTTCCTTGGCACAGTGGGAACTCTCCCAACTTTTCACTCCCAGTTAAAGCAGGGTTGGATAGCCTGAGACACAAAAGGTGTGTGTATACTGGAGATATGGGAGTATGGGATAAATATGATCCATGTGCACTGTATGACCTTCTGAAATAACTAATAAAAATGAGAAGAAGAAAAAGAATAAAACAACAATGTTGGGTGGTGGTGTACACCTTTGATCTTGGCACTTGGGAGACAGAGACAGGAGGATCTCTGTGAGTTTGAAGCTAGCCTGGTCTAGAGAGAGAGGGACAAGACAGCCAAGACTACATAGAAAGACCTAGTCACAAAACAAAAACAAAAACAAAATAATCAAATCAAAACCCAAGAACCAAAAATTCATCATGACAATGTGTTTTATTTTCCCTAAAAAGAGTTTCGCGTACATAAAATTCACAGTGATGTTTTCCTTTTTGTTCTGCAAATTGTTTTATTATTATTTACTGTTTTTTGCAATTTATATGTGTGTGGTGATAATGAATGTATGTATATGTGTGCTCATATATGTGTGAGAACATGTGAAGGAGCATGTGCTTATATGTGTGAGTGTGGAGCCCAAAGATGAACTCAGTTGTCTTTATTTCTCCTCAGCTTGTGTATTGAGGCAGAGTCTTCTGTTTAAACCAAGTTCTCACAGATTCTGCCTACCCTGCTTGCTCCAAGGACCCCGTGCATCCACCTAGTGCATTTTGGGTTTGTAGGAGAGCCACCATGCTCACTGGGCATTTATTGGTACTATGATTTGAACTCTGACCTTCATGAATGTGCAATAAATGTATTTTCTCTTGCACTATCTTTTCAGGACCCTGGAGATTTTTATCATTTGGCATGTATGTTTAAAGATTTCTTTTATGTGTAATGGATACATTATGTTTTTCTATGCAGATATCAAACATCATTCATGTTATTTATGAAGAAAATGATTCTTTTACCACACAAAAAGTACTTTTATAATTGCATTGAAAATCACTTGATTATATATGTCAGAGAGTATTTTTCAATATTCTCTATAATTTGACATATGTCGAACAAAATTATCTACTTTATTCTAAGATATGTCTATGTATACACAAACATCATACTTTATTATTTATTGCAGGTTTATAACAAACTTGGAATACTGAGTTCTTGTACTTTGTTTATTTGTTTGTTTCTCTTTTAAAAAGTGTTTCAGAGAATCATAGAAAAATATTTATAAATGAGATCTTTTTCATATGGGATTTGTCATAACTCTCACAACAGGGCAGCAAAAAGTACCTCAGATAAGAGTGGGCAAGCATATTCTACTGTCAGTAAATGATAGGAAGATGATCTACGCCATTTGTTACCATGGAAATGATAATGTGGAGAGCTGGTGCTGTGGTAAAACTGCAGGTACACCAACATAACAAAACAAATACCCAAACAGACATCTAACAACACAACAACACGGAGCACCAAGGAAACTGTTGAGTGGCAAGAACCCTCAGGTGTTACTGTGGATGTAAAATGGTAAAGATGCCTTGGGAAAGAAGTTGGCAGTGTCTAATAAAGTCAAACATGTACAAAAGAGCCGGGGATTCTCCTTCAATATATTTCTGGGCCTAAGAGTATACAAAACAAATGCCCACACAAATTCCTCTACTCAGTAAGCCACAGCAATTTTGTTCATGACAACTCTCATTTCCAACTATCAGATCATATCATGTAAGTGAATAGATAAAGGCAGTGTATAATATAGACAATAGAAAAGTACTTACCAACAAAAGGAAAAATCCTTTACCATGGTATTGGCTGGAAACGTAAGTTACTTGTGAAAACATTTTGTATACTAGATATTAAAAAAATCTTATTTGTGTTGAGGGACTGCATACTTATGCCAATATCATTAAATTGTACCCTTACAAAGAATGACTAATTTATATTTGAATTATATCTTAACGATTATGACATACTAAAATGCTTCATTTATTTCTCAGAGAAATCATTGTACATTATTTCTCCCCTCATATACTGTAAGTATAACACATATGCATGTGCACACACACACACACACACACACACACATTCATTTCTTCCAGTTGCCTACATTTGCCTCCACAATTACACTCTATAAAATATGAATATTTTCTTAACCTTAATGTTTAAAAAAGAGCAACTTTTACTAGTAAAAATGTTTCAAGAGCTATGATTAAAAGACAATAATACTTCAAAAAGTAGGAAGGAGTTCTCTCTTTGGGAACACCAGCTACATATCCTTACCTATACTTTCCTTTAGTACCTGACTCACCTGCATTGGTGAAGAGAAGTGCTTATGCTTATGATATCTCTGAGAAATAAATGAAGTATTTTAATATGACCATGCTTTAATCAAGTAGTGTAACATTTAAAAACAGACTTCTGTGTCTAAGTACCCTCTCCAAAGCAACCATATACACAGTAGAACCTAGAACATGAGACAACCAGAGAAACTTGACACGAGGAAATGGATGATGACTCATGACTCATGCACTCTCAAGCTGTTGTCTTGTATTATTTGATTTTTCTACCGTCATCTTCTGTTCTCACAAAGTGTACACCAACTGTCAAATAATTGATACAACACGAGATGACACTTTTTTTTCCTGAGTCTATCCTGATTTTATACAGTAAAATAAATAGTCTGATGGCCTAGATACATTCAGTATCTAGGTTTTTATTTGGCCCACAAGATTGTTTTTTAGAAAAATAAATGTTCTAATAAAAATTAGCAATATTACAAAGGAAAATTATTGTGTTCCTTAGCCAAGCTGAATTTATATATTTTCATACATAGGGGATATTCTTATCTCTGACTACTAATGGCAATATTGATTGATAACCAGAAATTACTTAAACTCCTGTGTTTTGCCAAATAATATACAAATGTAGACCAATTTCTTGTCCCATAAAAATTTTATTGATACTACTGAAAATAACAATGAATTTAACCCAGATATAATAAATACATGTAAAAATATTGTCACCATCTGATTCAATTTTTTTGTGGAGTATGAGACATGCCATTGTGTAGAACATTAAAATTAGCCAAGAGGAAAGAGTTTTGCTCTTATATTAGATAGTAGAGTGACTGAAGATAACAATGACGTATAGATGATTTAAATAGTTAAAAGCAAGGATTTTGAATGTTTTTATCAAAGAGAAAATCATACATATTTGAGGTGATAGGTATGATGCTCTCATTTGATCACCATACAATCATTACACAAGACAATCATATGTTAAAACCGTGTATGGAGCCCCACAAATAAAATGAAATGTGCATTTTTTTTAATTTGGAAAGAGAAACAGAGCATTGAAATTTCTACAAAGAACAGTTAGACTTAAGAAATAAAGAGAGAGTTAGCTTGGGTCAAAATTTAGGAGTTCTCTCTATCTTTGTTGAAAATTTTTCATCCAATTACTGACTTTCTGGTGGAAAACAGAATTGAAAGGACAGGCATTTATAAATCCCAAATGAGCTTTTGGATTAGTTTATTCCTGACACTGACATTTCAGGAATTTTCCACAGTCCCTCATAGATTTAATCAAAACCTTTGCTTTTCTCACCAGGCACAATACTTGGGGATCAAATAAAATGCTAGACACTGAGAAGATATAGGCTGTCAGACTATTCATTTTACTCTGCAAAATCAATGATGACTCAGAACAAAAAGTCGCTGGTAGTGCAAACTCAGTCGTATATCACTTATTTGCAATCTGGCATTGCATTTTTTTTTTTTTTTACTGAGAACAGACGACAACGGCAGTCTACAGATATTATCGTTTGACAAGCTCATTAATTGCTCTGTTAATCAGTTTGTTTCTTCATCTCTAAATTGGTGAGAAACTGAGGTAGCTCTCATATGCTTCTTGAGGAAATTAGCAAGGCAGTAGATGTGACATGCCGGGTACAGTCTGTGGGATGTGGTGAGGGCCAACGGGTGACAATATTAATGTTGTATCCACCTTTATGCATGCATTTCTTGTCCATCTCAAACATTCCTCCAAATTCTCAGCTGTGTTATTTTTCAATACTGTTTCCTGGAAGAACAAAATGCTTCCCCTTTTCCAATACCATATTTATTTTCCCAAAATTAAAAAAAAAAAAAAAAAAAACCTGGAGATTTGATGTCCGAAGTTCAAACTATTCAGTAGTGGTTGCATTCAAATATATTTATATTCCTTATTTTAATCTACTATATCGGCTCAATTTTTACCCTTAATCAATATTTCCAGACATAGGTTGCTTTTTCAAAAAATTGCTAATATCTGTGTCATTTCTTTTTCACTCATGTGGAATGTTCTTCTATTGACTCTGAACTCAAATCTTGCTTAATCCAACGTTTAGTATCATTCATAAAGTATTACATGACACAGATAATTACCAATCACTAATAATAATACAATGTTCTGTATTCCTTGGCTTTTTGGTTTTCTGGTAGACACATGTGATTTGTTCTAACCAATGGGGTTTTAGCAAAAATTGGAAGCCGTGTTTTAATTTCCCCATAGCCATTCCCTTCCTAGGTGGCCTTTTGTTCCACATGGTGTAACTAGAAGATGTTAGAATTGTCGTTAACCTGGTATTTTGAAGATTGGTGGGAAATAAAGTTACCATCAACCCACACTAAATACATTTGATGAGCAAGAGGTAAACTTTGTAATGTTAAACTATTTGTGAATTAGGTCTTATGTATTAACAATCCAGTAACTGAGCCATTCTATCAGAATTGACAGAAATATAGAACTGAAAGACAACACCTCCATTATTAGTGACTCTTAGGTTGGAACCTCTCCACTATGGCAGACATCAGACATTTTAAAGTTCCTGAGTAACAAATACAGTTTGAAGATTCACTTTTCTGTCATAGTGACCACAATTCAAGCTCTAGCAGCTATGGGTTTATCATGACTCATATTGGCTTGTCTACAAGAATTTCCACTTTGAAGTACTACTTAATAACATCGCTCCAGAGGAATGACTAGAAGGACGTACACTATTTCTGTATGGATTCACAAATGTTAAGAAGCCTATGCATATGAAATATTAAGAAAGAAATGTGTTAGAAAAAAGAAATTTTTCAAAATTTTATTTTTGAAGTGTCTTGAGAAAATGGAAGGAACTGATATTATCTTTTCATTTTTAAAATGTGTAAAATAATATTGAAGTTGTGGAACTTTATTCAACACATGTATTAGAATAGGCCTGGAGGGGTGAATATAGAACTTTTATATAAAAGCAATCTATTTTTTCAATAGTATACATGAGAATCAAGGCCTTACTCACACTAGACAAAGACTGTACCCCTGGACCAGACCCCAGCCTGAAATGTAGTTTTAATAGTAAATGTCTAGAATTATAAACAATCTCATGCTCCTTCATTATGACATAGAAGTCACAAATATATGACAATGTATCTAGAGAAAGATATAATGTAGTTTTTAGCTTAAACTGAGTTGTGGTGTCCTCACGCTTGGGCTCTACATAGCAAGATAGTCTTATCTGAAAACATCCCTAGTACCTCAAAGCATGGCAGGCAGGGAATCAAAGATGAGTCTGATTCTCAGGGAGCAGAGAGGCCATGGGTGCTCCGGACTTGTAATTTCTTTAGGAGAGAAACTCCAGGGAGTGATGATCAGTTTTTCCATGTTTGAATCTCTGTCTTGGTTTCAAGAATCAATTTTACAGGTATGTGGCTGTAGACATCTCCCACAAAAATAGGAATGTCTGGTGGTACCAGTCAGAGAGACTTGTTCAGAGACCTGCTGTTGGTGTTTATAAAGGCTGTCATCATTACATTGATAAAGAGCAGGCACTTTGACCTTCCTTCTGAATAGAATTAAAAACTCCCGGTCGGCATGCATGAAGTTGCGACCTGGGGTCGCTGGTAAATAAGTGTTCCCAGGTAGACTCGGGAGTTAAAGTACCAGTGTGGTAAGCTTCCTTCTTGTTTTGCTTTCTTTTATTCTCCTAGCCCCAAGCTGAAGTCCAGACAGCCTAAATCCTGGGACTGTACATCAACTGTAGACAGCTGTAGAGAAGTCTCTTCTTGTTGTACCAGCAGGATGATGAAACAGAGAGTGGAAGAATTTCTCAATTTATTTGTTAAGAGTTCTATTCTCTACCGCATTAGCCCCCAGTCAATTAGAGTTGTGGGCCTACCTATCCTAATAGGTGGTAAGATCCAAAGGTTAGGCGTTTTCTCTGTTGAGTGCCCACTGTCTCTAACAGTGCCAGCTACACTAAATATCTAGTAAATCTTTGTTCACAGAAAGGATAATGTAAAATGGGATGAAAACCAGAAAGGCTGTATCTACATAAATGTGTGGTAATCAGAGAGACCTTGAAGATACTTTAATTGTGAAAATCACTTGGAAGTGGCAAAATAGTTTGAGTAGAGCCAGTCAATATGAGGTCATTTAATAACAGGTGAACAGAAAACCAAAAGGAATCTATGTTGACTAGAAAGTGAAAGAACATGGCATAATAATAAAATTTATTTATAAGTTCATACATGAATTCTTTTTTGTTGTTTTTTGTTTTGTTTTTCAAGACAGGGTTTCTCTGTCTAGTTTTGGTGCCTGTCCTGGATCATGCTCTGTAGACCAGGCTGTCCTTGAACTCACAGAGATCTTCCTGGCTCTGCCTCCCGGGTGCTGAGATTAAAGGCATGCACCATTGCTTATTGAGGTACAAAACTGTTGATACCATATGAGATTCGAGCACCCATCGTTTTATAGTTCACGTAACAGAATATTAAACACTTACGTCAACACACATGCATTTATCAAGTATCCTTTGGCTATTCTTGAGTCAACTGAGTTTCAATTACAAAGTTGAGGCTAGCTTTTCAGAGATTGGGACTTTGTAGTTCTCCAGCAGTCACCAGGAACTGAGCACTGTGAGAAGCAGAAAGACCCAGTGAGCCAAGGTGCAAACCTTCCTTTTTCAAAGTTATTTTCCTTTATGATTTCCTCTCACTGGTTTTTCCTTGTGTATTTCTTCCCAATCATTGGCTTCCTCTGATATCTGGGATTTAAGACTTTAAACAACACAATAAATTACTTCCCACACTCTCCTGGATGCCTTCCAAGCAGACTGCCTTAATTCAGCTATTTTGTCCAATCTATGTGGCATTTCTTGATTTTATGGGATACATCAATGGTACAGAACATTTGATTGCGCATGGGGAAACATGACCACACAATTTCGCTAGTTTATCTTCTGTGTAATGTGTCTTTTAAGCCATCTCATAAATAAACCCAGCTCTTTTCCTCAGCCTGTCCTCCCTTCACAGACACATGCTGGGAGCAAAATGTGCCGATTTGTTTTCCTCAACATTACCCTACCCTTAGGACTAGATGGGCAATTGCTTCTCCCTTTGAGTTCATTTTGTGCTGTCTTCTGTGTGGGTGAATATTTATGAACTGCTTTCAGTACTAAGTTTTAAATTTCAGGAGTTAAAAATCAGGATCCTGAAGGAGGTATGCCAGCCCATTCTGCCTAGATCTTCTGCTGAGTCACCACGGCTCGGATGTCACCATGCCATTAATGTCACGGAGTTCTGGTGTGGCACTTATGTACGGTAATCCACTGCACAAAATCTTGCCTACTTGCTTCACTTAGGAATCATTTTAATTAACTGAGTCTTCTAAAATGCTGATGATATTTATCATAAACATCAGGGAGGAAAAGGAGGGAAAACTGTGGTTGGTATGTAAAATGAAAAAAAAATTAAAAAAAAAAAATAAACAGCAAAGTCTTAGGACTACCTCTGAAGGGATGCCATTCAAAATTTACTATGCCTGTCCTTTGCCTGATTGTAAGATGTACTGGGACATAAGGATATCATCACAAATATCATCGGCAGGAAGATTCCAACCAGAGTTATATTTTGTTTATGTGCAAATGTTCTGTAATGGAAAGTTCAAAGGTCTCCATAGGCATATGTAAACAACTTGCCTAATTACTGCAGTATAGAAACAGCTTTGCTGTTCGTTCCCTTATTGCCTTTACCACACTCTCTTGAAGTCCATTTTCTGCCCTTTGACAGCAATTCAGAACATACTATATTTGGGGATCAGTTTCAAATATGAACATATCCAATCTCAATGGAATTAATCCTACATTCTATTTGTTTTAATTCAAGCCTAAGGGTATTATCAGTCCCCAGAGAGAGGGATGGGTGGGATGCAGGTTGAAATCGTCTGTTACTGCCCATATTTTCTTCCAAATGCTTTCTCTTTTATCATTCGCTTAACAGCTCCTTCTGTGTGGTTCTCCCTTAGTTTCGGTCATTGTCTGTCTTTGACGTACTTCCCGGAGCCCATTAGTGGTTCCTTAGGAGGTCTTGAACAGTACGTCACTTCCTTTGGTCAGTGATGTGATTTGTTTTCTAGGAATCCCTGATGCCACCCTTAGGAGCTCTTGCACTGGCCGAACCACTGAGCTGAGAGCTCCTTATGCAGCACGTCTCCCTGCTCTGCACCTTTTAGGGTTCCTGTAGGGCTAACACAAAATGTACCACTTTCTTGCCCCACAAAAGAGGAGAAACATTAAGTGTAGCCCACGCCCTGCCTTTCTACTCCTCTCCTCACCTTCCGTTCTGGTTCATTCAGACAGATTTTGACTTGAGGGCTTCTCCAAAGATGGATGGACATATCTGTTCTTCTTCTGTCCTTCTATCTCTAAGGAGCATGTTTCCCAAAAGACCTTTCCTTTTTCCTTGCAAATCTGTTAGTTTCCGTTTTCTTCCTCTTTTGAAGTGATGGGAATCGAACCCAGGGCCTTGCATTTGTACACACTAAGCAAATCCTCTAATACTGAATAGCACCTCTAGCTCTCCCCATAACTTTATATTGTTCACCTGAGTTTTTTCTAATGCACGCAATTCTATTTTTTTTTTTTTCTCTTTGCACGTAATTCTAAACTGTGTGACTTACCTTCCTGGGACTCTTTAATATCTTGAGGTCTTTTTGACTCCGCGAATGAGGAAAAAATAGAAATAGGTTGATGCCACAGTACCATGTATCACTAATGATACACTAGCTATTGTATATCATGAACAGCCTGGGGATGGGTATTAGTATAGCTTTGCTCGGCCACCTCTTAGTAAGCACTAATGGATTTGCTTTCAAATGAAAGCTACACTTTTCACTGCCTGTCTTGTGGCATCAAAGAGTTAATCATTCTCAAGCAAGACAAGGACTAGTCCTCTTTCAAGTGTACTGTTTGTGAGAATCCAGGAATGGCACAAATAAAAGTCCTCTGGAATGTAAGAGACTCACATTTCATAGTACCCTTTACTTGCTTTCAATTATTCTTCCTTTGTTTAAGGTATTCCAGTCTGAATATTTATGTCTTGATGTGTAATGGATATTTCTTATTCTGCAAATAATCTTTCAGAATCTGTCTTGTGAAACCCTCATATCAATAGCATCAGACCCTCTTTACTCATCTATATTATATTATCCTGAGAGTCCTTAGAGAATTGTAAAAATATGTGCTTTTGCCAGGAGCAATATTGTTGCTTTTCCTAATTTCTTCTGAATTCTGTAATGTAATTAATCTGAGCCTGGTGTTCTGTCAACTTCAATAATCCTGAAGACCTTATTACACTCTCCAGTGGAGAGATAAGTATTAAGTGGGTACCTGAGGGAATTAGATTCTACTGTCATTATTGCCAGCCAATGTTTTTAGAAACCATTTCACTCTGTGTATATATGAGAAATTGTATATTAAACTGAGAATGAATAGAGCTGTTGTGTTTGCCAACTCATTTTTATAACTGGGGGCAGGGTTTAGGAGGAGAGCTGGTGAAGGTTCTAATAAGGAGGAAGAAAATTAAACTGTGTCTGTGTAGGCAAAACCAAGAGTCTATTTTCATTATTAAAGCTGTTTGTCATTGCAGCCAACACTAGTTGTCTTGGGGAGTACTGTCTGTGCCTGCAGTTTTCCAGAACATCTTTTCAATTTCTCTTTATTTCTTTTGACTTGATTGTTAAGATAGTATGTGATTGGATACCTGGATAATAAATTTAAAAAAATACTTTTTTGGCGTGCAGGTTTGAACAGGGAAGCCAAAAATGAAGAACATAACGGTGGCTTAAATCCATGCTAAATTCATGCAAAAATTTAGTTAGTCAAATGATGAACAGATGCAGCTGAGCATTTTCATCATTTTTTGTTAAATATCCTGAAAATGATTCTGGCTGGTTAAACAGGAAAATTGCATCAAAATGAAAGGTGTACATGAGTAAAATATTAATGACTGGGCTCCACTCAATAGACTATAGATAATGCAGCTCTTTTTAGCCTCCAGCTGTGAAAACATAACTTTCCAGGGGGAAAATCAGACTTCTCATTTTATTTTATTTCAGCATAATTTACTATTTATTCATTTTTATTTTCTTAGTTTTCTGACACATTTCCCTTTCAGGGATATCTCCAGCATTGTCAAGTGTCCTCTTAGTAACAAGAGTCAGAGTTGATATTTCTGACCTAATAGCATCTAATAGTCACTGGTGAACAGTAAACTCCTGGAGTCCACTGGGGCCTTTGGCCTGAAATGTCCTTAAGAAAGGCATCTTGAGCTAGAAGGTGGTGGTGCAAACCTTTAATCCCAGCACTCAGGAGGAAGAGGTGGGTGGATTTCTGTGAGTTCGAGGCCAGCCTGGTCTACAGAGCGAGTTCCAGGACAGGCTCCAAAGCTACATAGAGAAACCCTGTCTCAAAAAGCAAAAACAAAACAAACAAACAAACAAGAAAAAAACCCCAAAACTAAGAAAGATGTATTTTTCTACCTGGCCACAGCATGCCCAAGGCTGGACTGTGGAAGACAGAGTTAATCTGTCCCTATAAACTCTAAAATCTTGGCCAAATATGTAAGAACCCTTCTTTTGGGGGTGAATAAATAAAGACATACAGCCATTAGGGCAGGATTAATATAGGCAGAATGCTAAATATATACAATGAAGTTAAATGAACACAAATACTGGCAAAGCAAAATCAAAATACAAAATGAGTGTCTAGTTATATCAACAGCACATTTGTGGAGTCCAATAGCACACAGAAATCATCCCCTAGTCTATCTCAGTCAGTGAACACATCAGCCCTACAAATATTATAGGATGTTTTGAAACAAAGCAGGTTTAGAAAACAGGACATTAAGCAACTTGTCCGTCCAGCTACTTGAACCCAGTAGTTTGGTCCCCAAGTTTAAATCCTTAAGCACTCTCATTGTATCATCTTTATCACCCCTAGAGTTGTGGAAGGAGAGTTGAAACACAATTGAGTCCCAATAGTCCCAGAAAATGGAGCTTAAGGAGCGGTTACTTCGGCTGAGATCAATTCCATTTCATAAAACCATTTAAACCTTCAGGCTGAATGAATTCCAAGCCTTTAAGATGAGAGCATCTTTTTCCTGCTGAGAACTTTGGATGGTCCTGAACCTTCTAGCATCCTTACTCACTAGAGTATTAAAAACTATTTGGGGGTGGGTACAGAAACTGGAGACAGAAAAACATAATCTGAAGATGTGAGCACAGAGAAATCAGGCCAGGCAGGAACATCAACCAGCTTAAATGCCCTAAAACAGAATGTGGTTGGCTTATACGAATATTAAGCAAGAAGGGCAGCTTAGTTCCACTATTACAGAGACTGTTTTTATATTACAAATTTCTTTTAAACACTTATAAGAGTGACTGATACTCAAGAAGGGCCAAGAAACCAATTGTTGAATAAATAATGGAATGCGGGGTTGGGGGTGGTATGAATGAAAATTGGAGAAAAAATAAATGTGGGCTGGTAGGTGAAAGCCAAATGTCACTAAAATGGAAATGGAGAAGAAAGAGTCTGGGCTTTTCAAATGAGGGGAAAAAATAAGTCACAGTGTGCTGGCTAATTTTATGCTACCTTAACACAGGCTAATGCTGAGAGAATGGAACCCCAACTGAGAAAATGCCTTCATAAGACTGGGCTGTGGCTTGTAAAGTATTTTCTTAATAAGAGATTGATATGGGAGGGCTCAGCCTATTGTGGGTGGTGCCATCCCTAAGCTGGTGGTCCTGGGTTCTATAAGAAGTCAGGTTGAGCAAGCCATATGGAACAAACCAGGAAGTAGCCCTCCTCCATGGCCTCTGTGTCAGCTCCTCCCTTTGGGTTCCTGCTCTTTTAATTCCTGTCCTGACTTCCTTTGATGATGCACAGTGATGTGGAAGTGGAAAGGCCAGACTTACCCTGAACTTGCAAACCTCCTGTGTAGCCTTCTGAATGCTGGTAATACAGGCATATTCCACTATGTCTAGACTACAATTTTTTTCTTCATTCGGCCTGATTCTTTTGTTTATAATTTATCCAATATCCTCATGCTGTTTTTTTTGGCTTCAGGAGACTTGTGTTTTTCCAAACACTGTTCATGAAAAATCCAATTGTAGTTTTTTTCTTTCGTTTTATTTTGTGTTTTAATGAAGGGGAAAGATGCCACTATTTGACAATTTCATTTCGCCAAGCTGTTCATCTCCGAAGTTATTAGGGTTATTTGTTTCTGAATATATGCTAGATTGATAGCAAAGTAAAAAACAAATCATTGCCAACTGGCTATGTGCACATTTTATTAACTCATTACTAAACACTAAGATATACTCTGAGGCCAGCTATAGTGTTATGAATTTAGTTAATAATCAACACTCAATATAAAATAGAATATGTGCAATTTTGCTTTCTAGAATTTTTAAAACTAATGAAGTCACTGACAATTATGAATAAAAGGCTTAATATTCACCTTACCTCCTTTAAGTTTTTCAAAATTTACTATTATTATCATTATGATTTTGTGTGTGTAGTTATTTGGGAGCTAACAGGCGGGACAGAAAAATCTGTGTGTGTGTGTGTGTGTGTGTGTGGTGTGGTGTGGTGTGTGAGGACACAGACACCATACAATGTGTATGTAGAGGTCAAGGAACCTCTTTCAGGAGTCAGTTCTCTCTTGCTACCATGGGCCCTAGGGATCAAACTTAGGTTGGTAGCTTTGGGTAGCAAGTGCTTTTTTGAGCTAAGCCAACTCCCTAGCACTTTTCCTTCTCTTTGACATTTCTCGACTGATCTGCTCTTCCCATGCTTGTATTTATCCGTCATGTTGGTCTCATGTGGTGGACCGATATCCTGTGTTCTGCTTCTGGGCCTGCTGTTGGCATTAAAGTTTCTATTATTTACACAGAAATGTTCTAAATTTTTGGAAAAACATTTTTGTTTACTCTATTTTTTTGGTGGAAAATGTGAACATTAACCATAACTCTATGACCATTTGGCAGAACCTGCAGATACCTGGTTGTCCTAAGAAAATGCCCTCCCTTCTGAATTTGATTATCAATCCTGAAGAAAATCTCTGTGCTTTAATACAGAGTTGTATTAGTTTGCTAGAGATACCAAAAACAAACAAATAAAATCACATATTGGGTGCCTTACAGAAAAAGATTATTTTCTCATGATCAAAAGTTCAAGGTCATAGCATTCATATTTGGGGTTCACATTTTTCTGAGGTACCTTCCCTGAGAAGAGCGATGCACATGAATGCCTTCCTTCTCTGTCCTGGAATGATCATCCTTCTATCTCTACCATAATGTCTGTATTTTAATATCTTTTTCTTATAAGAACACCAGTCAAATTGAGTTAAAGCCCACACATAATCTCCTTTAACCTTAATTCTTTCTTTAAAAGCTCTGTCTCCAAATGCAGTTATAGCCTGAAGTACTGGGCATTAGGACTTCAACATATGAATTTGGAGAGGGGATACATAATTAAGGTCATAATAGCAGATTGCTCAAACCAAATGCCATAGAAGAATTTTAATGGCCCTGCTGTGCTGTGTAGACACATCCAGCCAGGGTGGTTTAGAATATCATAAACAGATGACTGGCAGCTTGTGGGAAAGTAAAGGGAGGTTACAGATAAGAGTGTCTATAGAAAGCACATAATTTTGTTACTTTAGAAGATGAATATGTTTTAATGAATTGATTACACCATGTATATTTATATATATGGATTATTGATAGAAGGAATCATTATGTATACCAAGAACATTGAAAAAATTCGAGGCAACAGAGAAGAGACAATACACAAATTGTGCAGATGTACTTTTTCTCTCTGTCTAGAAGTACATGTACAAAATTATCACATTGCCATAGTACTAATTTGAATCAAGCTCTGGTATCACAGTTGTGTTGACAATCTTGCAAAAATAGGAAAACTAGGATATTAGAATATGCAAAATATGTGATTAAAAAACATTGTTATAAGCCATGAGTCTTGGTATTGGCAACCCTTAGACTTCCTACTCCATATTTTATACAGTAAAATGAAAAAACAGAATGGAGACGTATTAGAAAGTTTCTGTGAAAATCGTTTTCATAGATGTTTTCAGGCAGTTTTGTAGAAATTTGGTAGACTCTAACCACCCATATTACCTTTGGAAACTTTGGGGAAAAAGGATTTTCCATATGCAAGTGCAATTTTAAATGTTTATTTTGTTGTGAATCTTATTTTTCTCATGTATTGTTAGACAATCTCACCATGAGATCAGTGAAGACTTGATATGTGACAAATGGTCCCCCCCACCTACACACACACACACAAAGAAGAGAACAACCCATGGAGAAGTGATGTTTTTCCTACAAAAAAGTAATTTACATATATCTCCCAAGTAAAATTAAAGCTTATTATCAGATAGCAGCATACTACATTGAGAATCACTCATGAGCCTTCCACTAGATTGCTCTTCTGAAAATATTAACAAGCTTTGGATGCCTCCTTACAACACTCCTGGTCCTTGACTAGTCTGCAGTAAATAAGAATAATGCTCATGGATATTTTTAAAATCTTGTCCTATTGGTGAATTTTATTAACTCTATAACCATCATTCTAGACGTGATGGTATGAAGTACGAGTCCCTTCCTAAATATGGAAGAAAGACAATTTCTGGATGCTTGAGATCATTTGTCAATTCTGACAACAAATTTGGGGGGTAGAACTCTTCAGACCTACTAAATTTTGGGCTGAGGGTTTAACTCAGTCCCCCAATGTTACTTTGAAATAATCAAATGGATTCATTTGATCTCTCTTTGTGACTGCACTTGGGTTCTTTTTCAGATCAAAGACACATTTCATTTAGTAATACTCAAGGCATTTCACCCATTCTCTGAAATGTTCAGTAATTGTTTGACCTCTTGCGAAACCACAAAATTAAAAGACAAGAGCAAAATCATTGGGAGAGAGTGAGTGACATTTAAAATGATAGCTTTAGTGATTCATAAGCTAGTTGCTATTTTCTTAATAAATAAACTGTCTTTGTTCTCATATCTCAAAGTGATGTTTCCACTGTGTGAATCCTGCTATAAAGCGATTGTGAAAAAAATTCTATCCAAACGTGACATATATCAGTTGTACGAAATTACTTGCTACTCTAAATAGACCTTGGAAGTGCCCGCTCTTGTCTCGTCACTGAATGAAATTAATCAAAATATAAATTTTTATTCATTTTCCATGATGTCAAGAAAATATATGCTAGACTTGATTTTTAAAACGTCTCAGGTGGATTAATTTCTCAAGTACAACAGCAGAAACCCAGACAGATGCAAGCGTGATACAGACATATTGAGAAATGTCCGTAAGACTGGAGGCTTCTTTGCTCCTGCGGCTAAACTCAGTTGCAGACCTCTAAGATTTTTTTCCTGCTTTTGTTGTTATATTTTATGCTTTATTATAAACTTTCCTTTTGCTATATTTAGCTACAAAGGGGAAGAAGATTTTTCCTCTTCATAAAATTGAACTATAAACTATGTGACTACATTGTTATAGAGATGGACATCTTCACAGCCTAGCATTTTAGATTTCCACAATGTTGTGATCATCTCATTAATGCTGGCCTCTTGAAAAAAAAATCCGTTAATGAAATTCTAATTGTCAAGGCGCTTCCTGGGTGAAGGAAGTTCTTAGGGGAATATTAATGCACCTTATTTACGTTTTACAATCTAACAGAATACTTCAAACTCCACTCTTTAGAGTCCTAATATACTGGCAAAGAAAGACCAGTCATGCATAGCTGTACTTCTTAAACATAGATACAAAAAGCCATGTCTTATTCAAAAGCTGCTTAGAAATGTGAGCTCTTATATTTGTTTTAAAAAGTAAATTTCACTTTGTGTGCACTCCACCATCAAGTTCTAATCATGTTGTGAGACCCCTACCTATTTGATATCAGCCAGGTTATAGCTGAACATACGAATTTTGAGAGGCCACACACATTCAAATCACAATGGGTAGGAAGCCTCAAATGACAATTGTGCAACTCTTACCTCCCTCCATATGTCAAGAAAAGTAAACCAGAGGCAAGCTTTACAATACCCAGAGTCATTATCCAGGCTTGCAAAACCATCAGTGTTTAAATATCCCTATAATATCTATAACAGTCTCATTTCTTGAGGATATGTGTCTGATCCCAAGTCAGATGAGTCAGAGACAATGAGAGTAGATTATTACAGATTAATTTATATGGATATCTGAAGAGACCAGTCATAAGGGAATTCCTGATGTGATACCTGTAACAAAATAAGTCAACCCTACCCTAGCAATTAGAATTCAGTTATCTACCTAACTGACATGAAATGTTTTTGCATACTTTTTAGCAAATGTTATCAGGACTTTTCCTTGCCAAGGTGTAACCGTCTGCTAACCCTCCACATATCCATGGGAGATGCATTCTAAGACCTCCAGTGGGTTCTGAAACTGCAGAGAGTCCCATCCTAGCTTCATTTCTGTTGCCGTGTTAAAACACCCTGGCCAAAGGCCACTTAGGGGAGAACAACTGTATTTTGGTCCACAATTCCAGGTTCTTGTCCATTGTGTGGAAGTCACAGCAGCAGGGGCTTGAAGCACACCCTCATATCACATTCACAGTCAAGTGCAGAGAGAGATAGAAACATGCATGCTTTGTGCTCAGCTCCATTTCTCTGTTCTTCTGCAGTCTAGGGTCCAAAACTAGGGAACTGCACCACCCACTTTCAAGCGGGGTCTTCTCACATCAGTTAAGGTAACCAAGAAAAATTCTCCACAGACATGCCCACAGTCCAATCTGATTTAGACAATCTCTCATTGGGAGTTTTCCTATGTGATTCTAGGTTGTGTCAAGTTGGTGATTAGAATTGGCATCACAAGTACTAAACCTATGTATTTTGTTTTTATCCTATACATATATTTGTATATGCTCATAATAAAGTTTAATTTATATGTTAGCTCCAATAGGAGATTAATAATAACTTGTAGTAAATATAATAACTATAAAAATGTAATGTAGTAGTGTTTATGTGAATTTAAAAAAAGTAAATTCAAATTAAAACTCTAAAAAAATTCTGTAGACTAAACATTTTGAGTATATAAATAACTAGAGAGATTTCATAGTTTTAATAAGTTAAAACTTCTGTTATTCTTTGACAGCCTCAAGATGAATCCATCATTTGGCTTTTCAAATTATTATAACAAAATGTTATTCAGTTTACAAAGTACAGTTATTTTTATAGTTCAGTCTATAAATGTATATTAAGTTGAGACATTATTTTTAACAGTATACAAGAAAACTGTGCTCACCTTCATGAGACCTATTTTCTCTTTTTTAATTGTTGTATTTAGTTTACATACCAGCCACAGATCCCCCTCTCATCCCTCCTCCCCCTCCTCCCCACCCCTCATCCCCTCCTCCAACAGGGTAAGTTCTCCCATGGGGGAACAGCTAAGCCTGGTATATTCGGTTGAGGCAGAATCAAGCCCCTCCCTACTGTGTCAAGGGTGAGCAAGGTGTCCGACCACAGGTGATGGGATCCAGAAAGCTAGCTCATGCACCAGGGATAGATCTTGATCCCACTGCCAAGGGCCCCTCAAACAGACTCAGCTACACAACTGTCTCCTGCATGTAGAAGGCCTAGTCTGGTCCCATGCAGGTTCCACAGCTGTTGTTCTAAATTTCGTGAGTTCCTTTGAGCTTGGTTTGGTTGTCTCTGTAGATTTCCCCATCATGGTTTTGACACCCATTGCTCTTATATTCTCTCTTCCATCTCTTCGACTGGACTCCTGGAGCTTGGCCTGGTGCTTGGCTGTGGATCTCTGCCTCTGCTTCCATCAGTTACTGGATGAAGGCTCTATGATGACAATTAGCGTATTCACCAATCTGATTACCAAGGTAGGCCAGTTCAGGCACCCTCACCACTATTGCTAGTAATCTAGTCTGGGCTTGTCCCTGTGGGTTCCTGGGAGTTTTCCTAGCTCCAGGTTTTTCCCTTACCCCACAATGTCTCCCTGCTATTTTTTGTTGGTAGTGTTGTGTGTTTCCTTCCTTTGGGATTTGTTGCTGTGGAATTATCTATTGTCTGTGTTTTCATGGGTGCATCTAACGTCCTTGGGTTGGATTTTTCCTTCAAGAGTTTTCTGTAGGGCTGGATTTGTGGATAGGTATTGTTTAAATCTGGTTTTATCATGGAATGTTTTGTTTACTCTGTCTATGGTGATTTAGAGTTTTGCTGGGTATAATAGTCTGGGCTGGCATCCATGGTCTCTTAGTGTCTGCATCATGTCTCTCTAGGACCTTCTGGCTTTCAGAGTCTCCATTGAGAAATCAAGTGTTATTCTGATTGATCTGCCTTTATATGTTACTTGGCCTTTTTCCTTTGCAGTTCTTAATATTTTTTCTTTATTCTGTATGTTTAGTGGTTTGACTATTTTGAGGTGAGAGGACTTCTTTTTTGGGTCCAGTCTATTTGGTGTCCTGTAAGCTTCTTGTATCTTATAGGCTTTTCCTTCTTTAGGTTGGGAAAGTTTTTGTTGAATATATTCTCTGTGCCTTTGAGCTGGTATTCTTCTTCTTCTTCTTCTATCCCTATTATTCTTAGGTTTGGTCTTTTCATGGTGCCCCAGATTTCCTAGATGTTTTGTGTTATGACTTTGTTGGCTTTAATGTTTTCTTTGACTCACAAATCTATGTCCTCTATCATATCTTCAACACCAGAGAGTTTCTCTTCCATCATTTGCATTCTGTTGGTTAAGCTTGCAACTGTAGTTCCTGTTCATTTACTCAAATTTTCCATTTCCAGCGTTCTCTTTGTTTGTGTCTTCTTTATTGATTCTATTTCAGTTTTCAAGTCTTGAACTGTTTCCTTCACCTGTTTGATTGCTTTTTCTTGTTTGTTTTTTTTTGGCTTTCTTTAATGGATTTATTGATTTTTTCCATTTTTTTTTTGTTTGTCCTTTCCTCGATTTCTTTAAGGGAACTTTTCATTTCCTCTTCAAAGATTAAAGACCTCTACAATCTTCTTAAAGTCATTTTTAAGGTCATTTTCTTCTGCTTCTTTTTGTTGGGATGTTCAGGTCTTGCTGATGTAGGACCAGTAGGTTCTGGTGGTGCCATATTGCTTTTTATGTTGTTCAATGTATTCTTGCACTGGTGTCTACCCATATCTTCCTCCCATTGGTGCAAATAGTGTCTGTATCTCATGGGGCCACTCTTGGTTCTAACAGCACTCTTGGTCCAATTGGAGCTCTTGGTCTAATTGGAGCTGGCGGAGTCTGTGTCTCAGGGGGCATGTATAGTCTTGGAGGATGGGTGGGTTTTCAGGGTAGAGTGGGGCTTGTAGGTTACAGGGTCCAGTGGGGGGTAGATCCAGCTATACTACTCTTGAGCATATACCAAAGGATGCTTTATCCTACCACAGAGACACTTGCTCAACCATCATCATTGCTGCTCAATTCACAGTAGCTAGAAATCGAAAACAACCTACATGTCCTTCAACAGAAGAATGGATAAAGAAAATATGGTACATTTACACAATGGAGTATTTCGGCCATTAAAAACATGATATGAAATTTACAGGCAAATAGATAGAACTAGAAAAAATCCTGAATGAAGTATCCCAGACTCAGAAAGACAAATATGGTGTGTCTTCACTTATATGTGGATATTAGTTGTGAAGGCAATGATAACCAAGATACAGTCCATAGAACCTCATAGGGTAGGTAAGAGAGTAAGGAACTAGAAGGAACAGGTAAATCTGGTTGGGAAAGGGAAATAGAAAAGATAGCTATGGACAGACAAGGGGAGGTGGAACGGGAAGATCAAGTGTTTAGGTGCAGGGGAGGGGATTGTGGCAGTTAATAATGGGAGAGACAGTTAAAATTAGGAGACATTTGATAGGTAGTATGCAAACCTAATACAATAGAAACATCTTAAACTATACACATACATAAAGGCAACCTATATGAAATTTCCAAATTTTGGGGGAGACAGAATCCCAACTGGGCATCTCTTCTCACCAAAGAAGCTTCCAGTAAAAGGATTGGGTTACATCTGATTGTGTTATTGGTCAAAGGTGCCCCATGGAAGTCCTCAAACAATCCAGGCTGTTGCCAAGACTACAGGTTGCTCTCCACAAACAGACAGCAAGGCCCCGTTGTTGAAGACAACAGCTGCATAGCTCATTCAAAGTTGAGATGTTGAGACAGTGCCTACATAGGCTGTTCACCCCTAAATTCCAGCATCTTTGGTACAGGAAGAGAAACATAAACATCCAGGCAGCCACAACGCTTTTATCTACAGTGGTGTCCCACCTGCAAGATCTGCTATGGCAAAGGTGGCACGAAGCTTGTGGGAGTAACCAACCAATAACTGATTTGACTTATGGCCCACTCCACAAGGTGGAATCCATACCCAACACTGCTCCTGTGACAAAGAACTTGAGACTAGATAGTCCAGTTGCCTAAGGTAAAACCAAATAATGCTGGTCTAAAACAATCATAGTGATAAAACTACTACTAATGATATTCTGCTATACTTATAAATCAGTGCCTTGTCCAACCATCATCAGAGAAGCTTCCTCCTACAGCAGATAGGAATAAATATAGGGATTCACAGCCAGATGTTACACAGAGAGTGAGAGATCTTGGAACACTCAGTCCTAAATGAGATATTCCCATCAAAGCTAAGTGAAACCTGAGGAAGACCAGGCAGAAAGTGTAAGAACCAGAGGAGGTAGACGACACTAAAAAAATCCAGGCCCTCTAAATCAATATGAGCAAGACTCCTATGAACACACAGACTGAAGCAGCATGTACCAACATGCAGGGGTCTGCACCAGGTCCTCTGCATATATACCATGAAATCAAGTTTGGTGTTTCTATGGGATTCCTGAGTGTGGGAACAAGTTGGTCTCTGATTCTCATGCTGTCTCCTGGGATCTTTTCCTTCTATTTATTTGTCTTACCCTAATTTGATGTAATAGTATTTATATTATCATATTCTATTTTATTTTGTTACATTAAAAAATGAATGAAAACCTAGCCACTACAGTAAAGGTTAACAACTGAACTGTCATTTATACCTCCTGGGAGAGGGAAAAATCAGTTTCTTTCAATAGAGTGACACTGGGTATATCAACCACTCCAGAACAGGCATTAAGTTCAGGAATAGTTGACCAACATATACTTTGGACTTCACAGCTTTTGTGTGTGTGTGTGTGTGTGTGTGTGTGTGTGTGTGTGTGTGTGTGTGTGTGTGCTTGCTTTTATTTGGCTATAGTATGTTTTTTTGTTTTGTTTTTTTTCTTTTTGGATGTGATTTTATTTTCCTTTTTCTTGTTTTGGGTGTTTTATTGTTGTATTTCTTTCTTTTTTGAGAACGAATTTATTTTAAGAATGCATTATTATTTTGTAAATAACTATAGTTTTATCAGTAAATATTTAAAATAATGAAATAAAATAAAATAATTTTAATGAAATTATACATTTCAATCATTTCTGTTAATAAATTTCACATTTTATAACTTTACCATGTTCTAAAAAAGGAATACTGAGTATAAGAACATGAGACATTAATCAGAGAAAAACATGCTTGTTTTATACTCAAATTGTGCAACCTAAATTAAGCTAACCTACTGTTCATTATATATTCTTCATGTCTCAAGTCTTTAAAACTAGAATAAGTATGATATGGGGGCAGAATATAGTTAAAAGTATGTCAAACTTGGGGCTGGAGAGATGGCTCAGAGCTTAACAGCAACGGCTGCTCTTCCTGAGGTCCTGAGTTCAATTCCCAGCAACCACAGTGTGGCTCACAACCATCTATAATGAGATCTGGTGCCCTCTTCTGGCATGCAGGGATATATGCAGGCAGAACTTTGTATACATAATAAACAAATAAATTCTTAAAAAAAAAAAGTATGTCAAACTTTACAATTAAGAGTTAGACGTTGTTTTAATTAGTTTTACTGGGTATGTTTTTGTTGTGAAATGACTGACAAAATGAGGATCATGTCACATACTAAAATCAATAATTAAAACTACAACGTGATGTACAATAGTTTCAAATGTTTGGGATTTCAATTATGGTATGTTTGTATGAAATAACAGTAAGGTTAACTTATAGTTCAGACAAACTGCGCTATCCCAAGAATTTAACCATAAACGATCATCAAATACAGCGAAGTGTCCACTTACACATAGGATACTAAGGATGGAATATTGTAGAAAAAGCCAGGCTTTTGTTCAACCAGTTAAAATCATCCTAATTGTTATTTAATCTAAATGAGAAAACTAGTTATACCTCCTATAATCTGTATCTATATCTATATATTGGTTTCAATAAAATTAGTAGTATGAACTGAACCTTAAATTGGTAGGTTCACAGATGTATAATATATGCAATATAAAATGTCTAAGATTTTAAATTTACACTTTTCATGGACATTGAAGAGGTAAGCTTTCATAGTAATTGAAAAATACTATAAATATATCAGGCGTTTTATGTTGACTCATGATTGGGGGTTATAATGACTTTTTTTCTAAGAGAAAATTGTCTTTATTGTTTAAGTATACAGTAATGTATTTCTTTTCTCACTTTTATTCCTCTATGAAATAATTCTTTTAAATTATTATATAATAAGAAAGTGCTTACATGTATTTAAATTTCATTTGTTCTATCAGTAACAAATGGTAAAAACAAAGTGATTATTCCATGCATAAGCATACCCACAAAATGGTAAATAATTTATTACAAAGGGAACTTACTGAACAGCAAGAAAATACTGTGTGTTCAGCATCTCATGAATCATTTTCATATTTTAGTAACATCAAAACTTACATTTTATTAGACCTTTTAAAATGCCTTCTACTTCACACAAACCTACCATTGATCAGAAAGCATATTAAAGAAGTAAATAGTCAAGTTCAAGTTGTTTGAATAATGACTCACCAGTTGGAAAATCCTGCAAAAAATCTTCATTTCCATTTCCATGTTCTGCTGTCTTGATTTTCCTCTATGCAAACCAATATCACGAGGCTATTGAGAAAGAAAACAGTCCAGTTCTGTGGCAACACAGAATTTCCTCCTTTGAGGGTGGAGGAAAGAGCTGCATTGGGAAAGGAGACAGGAGTTCTTGTCTGGCTGGATTGTATGTTCATTTTTGGTACTGTTATCTATTTTGTAGTGACTTAAAACTGAAATGGTTGCTTGTAGTATAAGAATGGTCAGCGGGCTTGGCAGCGGGGACCTTTAATCCCGCACTCAGAAGGGCTGAGGCGGAAAGATTGCACAAAGTCTCAGCTACTGTCACCTACAGTGTGAGATGCTGTCTCAAAAAACAATAGAACAAACAGACGAAAGAATTAGAAACCAGCCAGATGGTGCACCTTTGATCCCAGCATTCTGGAGAGAGAGGCTGGCAGATCTCTATGAGTTCAAGGCCAGCCTGGTGTACAGAATAAATTCCAGGACAGCCAGGTCTACACAGAGAAACCCTGTCCCACCCAAAAAAGAAAATTAATTAGAAAACATTAGAAAACAGGAGAAATATGAATGTTCCAAAAGAATATTGTATATCCTGTCAATTTGTTCAACTTATAAGTAACTTACCATGCTAATTGTATTACATTATATCACTTACATTCGAAAAGTGTTTTATTTCAAGTATCTCAAAAACTAACATTGAAAATTAATTATAAAACCTCTCTTGCATGCTAGATTCTAAAAGCAGTCTGCCAAAGAATAAAAGATGCATATGTCATTTAGAAAATAAGTCTATACACATTTCATGTTATTCTCATAAGCATCTCAATAAACTTCATCTCTCTATACTAGAACTTTGGATTCAGTGTGTTTATGGTACCTATTGTGCAGGAATGGAGAAGATCTTCATGCTTCCAATGAAATGAAGGTTGAGAGTCCTCAGTAAGAGTAAAGTTCTACTAGAACTGTGTGAAGGTAACAGAAAGTGATCGAGTTCAAAACTGTGAGGTACTGAACACAGAGTTTTAATGAAAACTACTGAATGGTTGCCTTGTGAGTTGCTGGTGGGGTTTCTGGGAGACAGGAACCTGAGAACGGGGAGAAACTGAAGTCTGAAGTCTATGATGAGGACTAGAGGATGTCTGCCTACAAATCAGGTGATCCTTATGGTCCATATTCAGAGAGACAATAGAAGACATTCAACATCTACCTGTGGCTTACACATTCAAATGCACATGGGTGAATGCACAACCATAGGCACAGGTGCCCACACACTTGAACACACAGAAACAAGACAAGGAAGGGGAGGGAGAGTGGGGGTAGGAAAACTTCAAAGTGCAAAGGGAGCTAGTTTGTAATTAAGGTCTTGGTCTTGGTCACGGCATCAAGATAAAAAAGCTTCTTAGAGGGAGGGAGGAAGACAGAGTGAGATAGAGAGATTGAGATAGAGATAGAGACTGTGAATGAGAATCTTATCATACTGTGATACAATACTTAGAGAAGCACATTGTGTAGCACCAATCCATGAATGAGATATAAACATTGAATGAGGGTTTGTATAAACTGCAGGGCAACAGCTTTATTTAATATAAACAAAATTCTGAAGAACCAGAACAATGAATGTAAAGAGTACTGAGCCTTTTCCTTGAAGTAGGAAATGTGAGATTTGCCAGAAATAATAGCACATTGGACCGTAAAGGACACTTTCCCCTGACATTTTAAATATTTGCTTGCTGAATGCAAAACCAAGAAGAAATTAGACAAGGAATTTTACTTCAGAAGAAAAATTTACCTGCATGGGGAATATTCAAGAGGCCCACACGAGTACCTTCAAAGTGACAAGGGGGCTGGTTTGTAAGTAAGGACTTGGGTCTGTAATGATTTACACAGCATTAAAATAAAACAGTTTATTAACTAACCTACACTGAATTCCCCTATCCAGGCCTTGCTTTAAAACTAAACCCATGTGCGTGCATGCGTGCATGTGTGTGTGTGTGTGTGTGTGTGTGTGTGTGTGTGTGTGTGTGTGTGTGTGTGTTGAAAACAGGGAACTGGGGAACTTTCAATTGTTGAAGAGTTACCTTTGAGAAAAGAGAAGAAGCACTGGAAGACTAGCAAGATCACAGTAGATGAACATTTCATCTTACATGTGTAAAGCTGACCACACACAGACAAGATGTTATGTTAGTGAGAGACTGCTTTCCCTGGGCTCCTTGGAATAATCATTGTACTTATCATTTCTTTGCCTAAAATACAGTAGTAAAGGGACTATGCCAATAAGAAAGTTCACTATCTCCTGACAATTGCAAGAAATAGCAAACCCAAAATGATAGGTAAGGGGAAGAGGAAGGGTTGATGTTAACATTCTTTTTTGAATGCAATTAGAATTGATTATCCAAACATTTAAACTTGTTTTTTCCTTCTTTCTTTCTAGCTACTACAGCTCAAATGCCTTCCCCTTACCTTCGCTTGACTCTTACAAACTTACTGAGTTCTCCATCCACACTAGTGTTTCTCAATCTTCCTAATGCTCCAACCCTTTAATACAGTTCCTCATGTTTTGGTGATCCCCAACCATAAAATTATTTCGTTGCTACTTCATAACTGTAATTTTGCTGCTATTATGAACTGTAATGTAACCATCTGATATGTGACCCCGGGGGGAGGGGGGGGGGTTGTGACCCACCTGTTGAGCACCACTTATCTATACTGCCAACTCAGCATAACTATCTTCTCAGCAGACTCTTAATTTACCTCTGTCACCTTCCACTTCCCCTCAGGCTAAAACCTATTCAGCAATTACAAGAGTGAAATATATTGCTACCTCGCTTATTTTAAATACAATGTTTGCATTCACTAAAAATCATCTCCCCCAAGTCACTAATCAATAGAAGGTTGATGACTGGGAGACATATTCTGAGTGTTAAGACCCAAGAGCTTTCTTTTCCTTATACTGGATGCTGTCTTACATATAAAATTAATTCTGAAATTTTTGTTGTTACTGCTGTTAATTCAGTTGGTACCTCTGCTCAATTCTTGTTTAAACAATTTTTATTTCACCAAGTCTGTACTTTTCTTTCTCCTTTTTACTATGGTCACTTCTTGTTTTTTTTTCGATAACTTTGACAAACTTCCACAAAATACTACCACGAGAACCAATTCATACTTGTGTGTTCTATTTTTAAGTTATCTCTGGAAATTCAACATATCTTTTCTTAACCGATAATCTTTTGGATTTTAAATATGCGAATAGATTAATAACAATATCTCTGGAGTTATTGAATAAAATAAATAATATCAGTATGTGCAGCCATAGATTTTAACGGACCACAAACATAATCATAGATGCTCAAATTGTGCATTTTTTTAAAAACAATAAATGGAAAGATTTGGGATCCTATTCAGTGGCTTTTAAATAATGTGGATCAAAACATTAAACTCTTATTCTTGGTGTTAGAAGCATGAGAAAATGGGGGGAAAGGGGAAAAATCAGTTTTTTAGTACACCGCAGTCTTAAACATTAGGAGACAGGTCTTGTCTAATGCATCCAGGATAGCTGACTTTGTTGTCTCCTCGTGTATGGATGATATTGCAGCACAACTGTCTTTCCTTGCTTTGGTGACGCATCATCCCCTTTAATTTTGATGAGTTTATTATAATATTTGTTTTTTACTCTGTTATTTAAGACAGCCATCACTTACGATCTGACAGTTCCCTGCTCAAATGATTGACTAGGTCAAGCTCACCCAAATATTGCACATATTTTGAAGCCAACAGATTTCAATTTACTTCAATTAGTTTGTAAATTCCCTTCACTCATGTTGGGCTTGAAGAACCAGGGGTCAGGAATAGTGAAAGGCAAACTGCTAACCACTCAATTTTTATGCCTTGTGTTATCAATATTTTGAAATATCTATGACTCATCTTTAACATGAAGTTGACTGGCATCTTTACTTTCCTCTGACACGTTATCCTTTTTGTTAAAGCAAATTTCCTTGTTTATGTTGGTAATTTCTCTTTGACTGAGTTCCTCTGGCTGCTTATCCATGGTCTCTAGATTGTGAGCCATGCATGCTACCATGCCGTGGTCAGCATCTGATCACATGCATTTCTGCTTCCATTATTAGTGCTTCCCTCCCTTCCTCTCTACCTCCCTCCCTCCCTCTACTTTTCTTCCTATTTCATTCTTCCTTTTGTTTCTCCTTTTCCTTCTTTTCTTGCTCTTCCTTTCTCTCTCACCCTTTCCTTCATCTGCCCCTCCTTTTTCCCCAACCCCTTTTGATTTAACTATATCATGTACATTTATCCCTTGGAGACAAGACCACAAAACAATTACTGTACTGAATCAGCTGCTTCTCTTCAATTCATTCCTTCTTTTACCAGTTGAACTGTTTCCCCATCATTCATTATTTATTTCTATTTTTCATGTTTCCAAGTACAATTGCTTTTGTATTCAATACTATGTCAGTATTCTCCTTTCACTTTTTATTCTTTTAGTTTTGCGTGTATGTGTTGTGTGCAATATATGTACCTGTTAGTGAGGGGATGTGTCATGTGTAAGCTGGTAACATGCTAGGTGGGGGTTAATGTTGGGTGTCTTGATTGCTCTCCATTTTATTTTTGGAGGTTATAGGGGTATGTCATCACACCTAGCTATTTTCGTGGGTGCTTGAAATCTCAACTTAGGTACACATGCTTGTCAGAAAGAATTTTTAACAACTGAGTTATCTCTCTGGTCTTTCCTTGTCCTTCTTTTATGTTAAAATTCAGTTTTAATTGAAGGTTTCATTTATTGCAATCATATTCTGTACCCAATAATACTCATAAGAAAGGAGTCCTAATTCAGTAGTGAGGAGAAACAACAAACTATAGAAACAAAATTTCCTTTAAGTAAATGATTAGATACAAGGGCTACATATGAAATTCCCAATGAAATACATATTTGTTATTAGTTCATATTTTGTGAAAACTAAGAGTCGTTCAGGTGTTGCAAAGGTCAACTTTCGATGCACATTTGACTTTCAGTAGAAGAGAAGGGAACGGAGAGCAACTATGGGAACACCGACGATACGTTTCATTTGCTTCCCCTTTGGCTGGTATTCTTGCTTTCTCATCTGCTCTCTGAAGACCGGAAGGTACATATCTACTTATCTGTATCACTTTATCAGGCCTGCCCATCCTCTCATTACGGATGGAGGCTTGTCAACAAGCTTGCATTTGTGGTTTTAAGCTGTGAAGAACAGAGCCTAGTCCCCCATTTTCATAACAGTGTTTGCCTTTTTCACAGTGCAATTTCTTCTTTGCTTCCCTGTTTTCACCTGCATCTCAGACTTCGTGTGTATTACGAGCACAGTGGGAGCATGGCTCCCTTGTCTTGTGGGGAAGACAGCAAGGCTTTTGCTCACTTGCTGTGGTTTAAGTTTGCTCCACTTGACTGTCGGAATTTATCCTTTTTAGTGAGCTTGCTAAGTAATACGACTGCCTTTTTTTTTTTTTTAGTTTTTTTGAGACAGGGTTTCTCTGTATCGTTTTTGGTGCCTGTCCTTGGTCTCACTCTGTAGACCAGGCTGGCCTTGAACTCACAGAGATCCACCTGGCTCTGCCTCCTGAGTGCTGGTATTAAAGTCGTGTGCCACCACGGCCTAGCATTAATAGAATTCTTTACAAAGTTTGTATACACAATCCATTTTTTTCTGAGCCCTCGCCTCCACAGCTCTACTCCTTCCTTCCTCCTCTTTCCTTTTTTATTTTTTATTTTTCCAACACAGGGTTTCTCTGTGTATTTTTGGTGCCTGTCCTGGAACTCACTTTGTAGACCAGGCTGGCCGGGAACTCACAGAGATCTGCCTGCCTCTGCCTCCCAAGTGTTGGGATTAAGGTGTGCTGCACCACTGCCCAGCCCTCCTCTTTATTTTCTTGCTCTCAGCATTCCTCCTTCGACTTTAGAACTCCTAAGGCCTATCCCCAGCCCCACTTCTACTAGAACCTTTAACCCATCAGAGACACTTTCTAGGTTACCTCATTTACTGTTTTCCAGTTCCATCCATTTCCCTGCAAATTTCATAATTTAACTTTTCTCAATAAATTAAAATTTTATAACATATAAATTTTATCTTAGTAAGTAGCTCAATAAATTCCTTTCCATATCTTATGTTCATTCTCCATTTATCTGTTGGTGGACATTTAGCATCATTTCCTTTCTTTTCTACAATGAAGAGTAGCAATAAAAATTGTTAAGTATCTCTGAAGTAGGATGTGGCATACTTTGGGAATGTGCTCAAGTACGGTCATCACTATTTATTTTAGTCTACTCACAATGAATAGGATAAACTGGTGGCCATCTGACTTCAGGTTCCATTTCTCTGAACTTAACGGGAACTTTTCATATCCTTTTGGCCATTTGGATATTTGGTTGTTCTTGTACTCTGAACACTTGTCAATTTTATAATTATTTCCTACATAATACCCACATCCTAAAGGACAGCAAAACTATAACATCAGGTTATTGTGTTTTGATTTTATTAGCTTTAATATTTATTTTGATTTGTTACCTTTAAAAATTTTTCCTACATACATTTATAAACATCCTCCTACATTAAAAAATGTTACCGTTCTACATTACGTTGTTAATCTGCAGAGGAAAATTTATAACTTAGAGTGATTCTATTATTCACTTATGATAATATATAAGAAAATATATATTGCCTTAGTATTCACTAATATCAGCTTATCATGACATCAGTGTGCAATTCTGAAATAAAGTCATATGTAAAATATTCACATTTGTTAAATACTTATCCATTTTTATATCTCACTTTTCACATAAAGCTTAGTTTAGCAAACTTAAAAAAATCTATTGTATTTTAACTACTATCATTTTTAACTCAGGTACTTGGTGCGAGGACATATTTTCTATCTATCCATGGGCATCCATCCTTTCTCCATTTGAGACATTTTCAACACACTAGAATATTTCACTTTTGCCTAAGCTCTTAAACCTTTGTTGATATATTATTTCACAGAACAATTATAATTTGTTATATTCCATTACACATGTAAAATGTGATACACACACACTCTTGATTTCTGACTGTGGGAACTGGTCTTATATCCATTAATACTGGTGCAATCTCTCATTACAATTTTATTTTTATGGAGTCAAAGTATCCATCTAAAAGTTACTGAAAAGTGTGATTTTAACTCTCAATCATTCATTTCTCTTTTTCTTTTCTTTCTGAGATGAGGTTTCTCTGTGTAGCTCAGACAGGCCTTCAACTCAGTTTGTAACTCAGGGTGGATTTGAAATCAAAGCAGTCTTCCTGCCTCTCCTTCCCAGGATTACAAAAAGTCAGTGTGCTGAAGTCACTTCTGCTTTCGAAAGCATCCTTCCACTTCCCAGTATCAGCATGAAGCATGGTAACTGTTGCAGACTGCCTCCCTTCTTCATCAATGTACAAAAGGCCTTTACTGGTCTCTACACAGATCATTTAAAAATCACTAATTTTCAGAAAACTATCTTTGTGTCTCTGTTGCAATTCCTATGATTTCCCTCCAGCATTAATGTGTTGTGTGCTCGTATGTGACTAACTTGATTATACTGACTTTTGGTATTTTTGAGAGGTGGCTTGTTACCATTTCGTTTACCAAATGTATTTGGAATATATGGCTGCGTGATAGTTCGCTCTACCTATACAACTCTGTTGAGTAGTTTTTATTGGATGGGTAATTTTTTTATTAGATGGGATGGGAATTTTTACAGATGTATTCATTATCTAGAAACTCTTGAAGCGCTGCCTCCATTTTATTTTGAGACAGTTATCTCATTAGCCTAGAGCGACTGAACTCGTCATACAGCTAAGGCTGGCTCTGAACTCCTGATAGCCCTGTTTCTACCTCAGGAGTTGGGTTTCAGCCAAGCACCACCATGCCTGGTTTAAGTCACCTTGGACTAGTTGCATTTTAAACATTTAGTTTTCATTCTGAAATTGGCTACCATAAAGTTATTAAGAATCATGCTTTTCATTACATTATTTCAACAAATGAGTCCCAATATCTGCATTTTATGTTTGTTTCCATCCCTTCGAATGACTTTAGGGTTTCAATGTGTCAGCAAGACACATAGCATTTTCATTTCTAAAATCAACTTAATAATTATTTTTTAGCGTGAGTATTTCCAAGGAGGCCCAAGCAGAACTAGAAATGTTTTGAAGATTGGGAAAACAAACTAAACTCCAAGGCCTTTCCGTTTTATGTGTAACCTCTTTTTGAATTAAGCACATCATGTTAATAATTTCATAAGTAATACTAAAAACAAGGTGAACTGTGAATGACATACCTTCACCGGCACAGTAAACTTCTTTAGAAGTTTTAAAGATAACTGGAGGGCTGACACTTCAACTGTTTTCAGCATTAATGTTAAGAAATACTTTCGCCTTGTGTTGAAGCACATAGATACATGCTCATCATTTAAGACACTTTTAAAGTAAATAGAAGTTGGCAACTCAGGTTCAGGGGGCAGTTTGCTTGCAGGGGAAGTCTGCCTGAATCCTCACTACTTCAGCACACTTTCTATTTTTCTATCAAAAAAAAAAAAAAAACAAAACTTCGAATATAACTAAATCTAGCATATTGCTATGAACTATTTGATGTCTTTTCTACCCATAGATATTAACTATAGAACATACTTAAGTCTTTATCTCACTGTGGAAAACTCTTAGGACCAACTATCATAAATCGAAATCTACAAAATAGGATTTTTTTTTCTTCTTCAGCTAATTTAAATAAAAATTTATAGTAGATTCTTATATAGATTTAAGTAATGGAAATTTAGGAAAAATTTGTGAGAATTTTCAGGCTTTCTCTTGTTAAACTTGTCTTACATATTTTAATAGAGGCCCTTTTTTTCTTTTTAAACATTTTCTCAACAAATAGGACCATTGATCTTAAGTGTACAATGGCATTTAGTTAAAACTTATGATCATGGAAGAGAAGGCTAAATGTCATCTATTACATGTCTGAAGGCTATCTGAAATATCCTAATAAGACTTCACTACTCTGGTCCCATTGCCATCACTATTTTGTATTCATCTATTTCCAACTTGGAACTATTTAATGAATAGTTAATTAAATATTAATTAAATAGCTGGGTAAAAAATGGTGACTTTGATCAGAATTAAGTTTTATGAACAATTGTTAGAAAGTGCTCAAACTCTAGACTAAAACAAACGAAAACCCTAAAGGAATGGGACCATATAGGACAGTGATCCTGTAGGAAGGCAGAAGCATTTTCTGCCATGTATCATTTATTTGTCCTAAAAGCTTGATGATGGTGTATATATTTAAAACAATAAGCTCTATTCAAGTTAACCTATCACAGTGCATTTTTAATAGGTCTGGGTTATATTTATTGTATCCCCTTCTTACCTCATATGGAAAAGGGAAGATTATGTATTTTTTTCCTCACTGGATACTGGAGACAGCTAAATTTGAAGCATTAGATTAAGCAACAAAAGCTCGAAAGAGTTCCTCTATGGATTCTAATATACCTCCCATTCAAGTACCAAGATTCAAGAGTGGTTAAACATTTATTTTGCTATGCCAATGCCTGGGAAATTTGCTATTAAAAAAAATGAGCCAAATATTTTTTTTTTAAATTTTATTATTACTGTTTAGCAATGGGAAAATGCAATTTATTTACACCAGCAGCCATATGGGCAGGGGAACACACAGAGTTAATTAGCTATTTGTATAGGATGGATTACTTATTAAAAAATAATCTCCAAAACAAAGGACAGTGGTAAATTTCACACTACCCTCCCCCAATGATCCCAGCATGCGATAATGCCAGGCAGTGGCCCCTGGGCATGCGGTGGTGGGAACTAATTTATGGAAGAAAAACCACAAACCACAGAAATGTTAAAGAACCCCTTTCCCCCATACACACACACTCAGATACATAGTAGGATTACAGAGTGGTCAATACAATTAATCGAAGAGGAAGGATAGGATTCTGCTGTTACAGGAAAAGCAGGGAAGGGAGAGTTCCTAACCACTGTCAACTATATGGTGGAGAACATTAGCTCCCCAAAAAGTAGTTGTTCCCCAAGGCAATAATAGCTGAACTGAGCCCACCTTCTATCTACACAGGGTGGGGAGCTATGGCCCTAATGGAAATGATGGAGACAGGAAACAAAAACAAAAAAGCGAAGTCATATGAGCAAACCATTACCCCACACTACCACCCACTTCTTATGTTCTATCCAGAACAGACAAGAAAGGAAATATTCAAGTCACATTTCAGCTTCCTATCTGAAGGCAAGAGTGAGCGGGCCATGGCCGTTCTCCCTTTCATCGTGTTTCCAAGTACTTTAGGAGACAGGAGCCTCAAGACTGCTTTTTCTTGAATTCACTGAGAATGCTGAAAGAACTCGTGGAGCAAGCTATCTTTTAAAAGTATTTTTAGTTCCGGGCCAAGGTTTCATTGTTTTCTAAGTTCTCGTAATTCTTGGACTGAGGATCCATCAAACTGTAACTAGGCCCCAACCCTGAGCTGGCAAACTCTGAGAAGGCAATAGATAGTCTCAAGGCCCAAGCACTATAGTTTCCTTAACTCTTGAGTACAGTAACCCAAATGAGTCCATACAGTTCAAACAGAACCTGGGAAAAGGAAGATCCGGACGCAGGGTTAGGAAAGTGGGGCAGAACTAACTCCATCCTTGTATATGCCAGCATTCATGGTTCTGCGATAAGTCCTAAGAGGCGATATCCAAGTAGCAATGGAAAAAAAGATCTCATGATAAAGCACGGGGATATACTAGCAAGGCAGTCCTATATAAGAGAAATGGTTAGGCATGACACTGCCTTGTAAACACACACAAAAGAAATTAAGTTATTTTCCCATCCCAATCCAGAGGGAGCCATGAGAAGATTCTCCTCTGAGTCTTCCATAAAAACAGGTAAATCAAAACCAACAACATAAAAACTGAAAAACTTCAGAGAACAACAACAAACCAAAAAAAATTAAGACAAACAAAAGGAAAAAGGAAACGTGTATAGGCTTCAGAGGCAGGAACACTGGAAGATGAACTGAAATTGGTCAAGATAAAAGCTAGAGTGCAGGCCAGCAGCACCTGGAATTATGAGCTGCACCAGATAGGCAGTGGAGCAGTGACAGGACCATGGCCAAGCCGGACAGATGAGGCTGGACCCTTTACTGGGGCACAGAATGAGGTAAGAAAACATTTCAAATAAAGCAGCACCGTTCTATTCTGCTCACCTCAGGACTCCCACCCTCCTACCCTCCAAAACCCTCACTGAAGGGCTAAATCAGAGGACAGTTTCGATCCGCCAGTCACTTCCCATCCACTTCTCTCCCAGCCTCCAAAGTCAGGGAATTTTGGAGGCCTTTTCCTAACTTCCAACAACAAAGATAGCCACTGCTGCCAACAAGGTCCAGTGGACCTAGTGAAGTACTGTCATTTGTGAGGGCAGAGAAGGTGGCGACAGTCTGAATTCACCATAGCAGGGATCTGACTGCCCAACTTAAGGAAGAGGAGATTCTACAACCATACCAGGGAAGCAAGGCCTGTTTCAGGGCTCTTAGCATTGAACTCATTCACATTACTGAGGGCAGATGGAAAAAGTTCCCTCCTGCTTGGCCACCGAGCTCTTCTGTAGTTCAGTGGTGCCTGTGGAGGACAGAGACCTGTCATAATGATGGAGACAGACCCACAGACTGGTTACATCACCAGTAACTCAAAAGTAGGAAAAGACTGTCCCACCAAACTTATGTCCACAGTAATTCTCGACACGAATCTTCCAGGTGGAGATGGTGATGCAGTTGCGGAGGTCTCCTTCATCCTCACAGCATCAAAACACAATCTTCAACTGTTTGCAAACCACCTTGTCCTTTGCCAAACCTTTGCCACCGAGTGGGATGGAAAGACAGGGCTTTTGATGAGCCAAAGGTGAGGCCTTGTCCCCACATCAGCTGAAATCACTGAAAATGCTGGACCTTTGGAAAATAGGCGATTCTGAACTTCTTGTAGACAAGGTCCAGGGCTTCCTACCAAATTCAAATGGGAATTAATATTGTTTTAGCATCCAAGTTTCATACCTGACTTTCATTTGTATCAAAGAGGCCCAACTGGAGGCTTAGGAATCAGAGGAGCAGTCCACCGAAGCTGACTGATTATGGCCTGACCATCACCAGCATCCAAACTTTGCAGGAAGCCCTTGACATCAAGCAGATGCAAAAATCTGAGAAACAGAAGCATTTTCTACGCTGGGTACACAGTTGCTCACCTGTGTACTGAGGGCAGTACAGGGATCCAGGTGTATGTATAGAGCTCAAAATACAGCACGATGCCTCTGGACATTGTCCCGCTCAGGATTTCAGAGCTGGCACTGGGTACCCTTTCAAATGGATCCAAATTCCTAAACTCTCTTCTTTCGGTTTTTTTTTTGTTTTGTTTTTCTTTTTTTAAATGCTTAAGATCTTTAGGGGGTAACTGGGACTTTTATCTGCTTTTTTTTTTCCTTTC
>CABHPR010147487.1:0-2500 GCA_902168415.1 Peromyscus melanophrys
CCCCCCCTCCCTGCCGGTGGAGCTGATTTAGAAGGTTGTAAAACCTTTGGGAGGAGGGGGCCTCACTTGAGTGAAAGTAATGCCATGTTAAGGATACAGGGCTTTGCATTAGAAATGAAAGGACAGGCAAACACAAATGTTTTCTATAGATGAGTGCTGTGCTGAGATGAATGGGCTCTGGAGAAGTGATAGAAACTAAAGAGACAGATCAGTTCTGGGTTAATTGTAATAATCCAAGTTCGAGAGATGATAGTGAGATAAAGCAGGGACCATTCTCTGAGGTTCTGTCAGTAATAAAGAGAGATGGAGATTTCACTGGAGATGAAGAAGGAGAAAAAAGTCAGTCTGCACACACACACACACACACACACACACACACACACACACACACACAAACACACACCTTTGGGCAGAAGCAGAAGAAATGGATAAGATTAGCTTTGGTTAAATATTTGTAAGCTTTATGTATTCCCCCAGGTTATGGACCAATCTGTTTTTAGTAAGTTACCATGTCCATAATGGTATTAAGGAACACAACCAACAAGTGACAAACACATGTACCTATTATCCTTTACAATCTTTCCTGAGATGGATATTCTGGGATGCAACATGAAGGTATATAATTCAAAAAGACAAAAAGATATCTGGGTGGCCCACACAAGACCTAATAATGAAAAGACATAATGGGATCTAAGGCACCACCTCTATTTGCTGGACTTTCAAGCTGACTTTCTTACAGACTGTGGTAGGTTATTAGCATAGACAGTGACATATCATTTTGTAGGGCTCAGAGAGAGTACATCCATCTGCTTAGAAAAGCAAATAAATCTCAGTTCAGAATAGAGGCTAAAAAGATCTACCAGGTGCACTGAGACAAGTGTCCTTTCTGTATGGGTCACTGAAGCTGGCCTCAGGAGGTTGTCTGCATTGCTTCACACACTTCCTGCCATCAGGGAGACAGCAAGCTCTGGGGGGCTTATTATAGAATATTTCCCCATTTCACTGTCTACAGTCTAGCTTGAACAGAAAAATGGACAGGCTAGAAAAGAATAAAAAATAAGCAAAAGAAGGGAGTCTCTGTTTCTGAGCACTCTCATAAAACAAAGCATAAATCTTTAACCTCCTGACTTTTCAGCCTATGCAATTCTTGGTGCAGGAGGATAAATCGGGCCTCATCTGCAGGCTCCAGATGTGTCACTGTTTTTAACAAAAGCTCAGTGATTTCCTAGGCATCAAAATGTTTCTTTGGTTTGGAAATAAAATTTCTACTCGACTGTTCCTTCTCTTTCTTGCTGCCCTTTGGTACAGTCCTTTGGCACATTGCAGGAATTATCAGAGAAGCCATGTAAGCAGTCCTTGGAAGCAGACCTCTCTGAACACGGCAAAGGTTCAAGGTTATACAGATGCAACTCAGGACAGCACAGGTAGTAGCCATGTGTTAACTCTTCTTATTTGAAAAAAAAAAAAAACTTGTTTATTAAATATGTAGAGATGGGAACA
Source organism: Peromyscus melanophrys (assembly GCA_902168415.1). Lineage (NCBI taxonomy): Eukaryota > Metazoa > Chordata > Mammalia > Rodentia > Cricetidae > Peromyscus > Peromyscus melanophrys. The sequence goes on from CABHPR010147487.1 coordinate 1,501, forward strand.
TGCTTTTCTTTTCCTGTTTTTGTTTTGTTTTGTTTTTTTAGCAAGCTAACAATGTGATTGTGGTTGTTTGAATAAGAATGGCCCCTATAGGCACATAGGTTTAAATGCTTTGGTCCCCAATTAGTGGAGTTGTTTGCCAGGAATTAGGAGGTGTGGCCTTTTTGGAAGACCTGTGACACAGTGGGTGGGTTTTAAGGTTTCCAAAGCCCAGGGCAGGCCCAGCCCCCATTCTTCTCTCTCCCTCTCCCTCATATATGCACACATGTGAGTGTGAGCATGCCTGCATGCGTGTGTGTGTGTGTGTGTGTGTGTGTGTGTATGTGTGTGTGTATGTGTGTGTGTGTGTATGTGTGTGTGCCTGTGGATTAGGATGTAAGCTCTCAGTTACTTTTAAAACTGTGTCTGCTTTTTACCATGGTAATCATGGACTAACCCTCTAAAACTATAAGCAAGCCCTCCATTTAAATGCATTCATTTTTAAGAATTGTCTTTGTCACAGTATCATTCCTCTTTGTCTTGGTCATTGCTCTTTACAGCAATAGAACAGTAATGAGATAGGGACCAAATATTTTAGTTTTCTCTATATTCTGGAAATTTTCGTTTACTTTGTATGGCATCTGGGAAAGAAGAAAGTGAATTAGTTGACAGCATCAAAGGACAATACTATAATAATTGTATTGAAAGATCTTAAGTGGCTTTAGGTTTTATTTGAGAATCAGCACCATTTCACTACACAAAGTAGAAAGGTTTCTGGTGGGCTAGGCAGATATTGGTTTCATACACAGAGAAGACAGAGAAAGCAAGAATCAATGAGAATGAGGGGGTTGCTCATTTTAAAGTTATGAACTTTCTAAGACCAAGACACAGGGCGATAGAAACAGTGAAAAACAACTGATCTGGTGAACATTAGCTTGTTTTTTTTTTTTTTTGTATAAGTACCACAGCAGAGGGATGCTCACTTATTATGCCAATTGAAGCTTGCCTATCTGGTATATTTGGA
>CABHPR010147487.1:7500-56790 GCA_902168415.1 Peromyscus melanophrys
CTCCTGGTTCTCAATAGGCCAATTAAAGAAACAAGAACAGTGAAAAGCTTAAAACCAGAGATGTATTCAATGTGCCCTCACTGGTAAGAGGAACAAAGAAATCCCATGACCCCACACCCATGAGGCCCTCCCTGGAGTTTAAAAAGAAAACAAGAGGCATACACAAACAGGCAGTCTTGATTGTGGTGTGGTCCTGTCTGTCACTGGCAGCCTATTATCTGGCCTTAATCTTTCTACAAGGTGGTCTGAGAACTGTACATGATGAGAAAATGGGGTTTCCCCTCAGAAAAGGCATAAAGAACTGTTAAGAAAGTTTTACAGCAAAACTCTCAAGTCTGGGATTCTCATCTGCATGAGCCTGTCTATTGTCCCAATATACTAATTAGAGGGAAGAGTGATAAAAAGAAGGTGAAGGATATTCAACCAGAGCTTCAACCAATTTTAAAGTATAAAGAAAGAAATCCATTAACTCTGAGTCCACCTGTAGGGTACTGGCCTGAGCATTCATGTTTAATAGATAGGCACAAAGGCCAGTTGTTCTGGTCAAGATGTGACTCTTGTCTCAGTTCCAGCTCTGAAACATGGTCCTAATATCTGAGGGATGAGGGAGTCTCAGTAGGATGGTTGTTTGAGGTGACTACAAAAGGAAAGACAGACCAGAAAAGTGGCAGGTTCTACACCAGAATAGGTTTGCCCCAGGACAACCTGCAGAAGTGTAGTCCATAGACCAATCACAGAACTGGCTAGTGGCTGACAGATTATGGATAGTTATAAGGAGAAAAGTGGGACTAGGGTATGAAAATTGGGGTCAAAGATCGACCATTGCTAGGACTGGTCACAGAAAGTGACTAGTGAGTAAAAATGTTAGGGGAAGGATAAATATCACTCAGGGCAGCCTTTTTCAGGAGGTATGAGGGAGCAAGCAGGGGCAGGAATCCAGGGGAAAAAAGTCTGATTACTATGGTTTTGAGAAATTGCCACCACATAATCAAAATGGAGAAATATTTCAAAATGGTATGACCATGGCTACCAGTTCCTTCCTGGGAGTGCTCTCATGATAGGAAGATGGGTCTTTGAGGCTCTGTTGTTTCTAGAATTCAAAGAGACTGCAAGTTTAGGACAATGACCTCTGAGGACTTGAAAAGGGATATTGTAAAAATTGAGAGTAAAACTCCTCATTTATTCTTCTCTTTGTACCTTGAAGGTGATGGGATGGTTTAGAAATCACCTGGTTATAGACAGATACTCCTGAGGTAAGTAGGTGACTGACCCAGGAGACATACAAAGTAAAGTCTGAGATACTGGGTTTTTATCCTATTTTTAGTAATCTTGTGGCTCAAACTGAGGCCTCAGTGCTTTTTAGAAAAGGCAGTTTCTAGGTACCCATTAAAGAACCAACCATGCCAACACAGCATGATGAACACAATAGAAATGATTTAAAATTCTGCCCTACAGAAATTGTGATGCATACCCCTGTGTGGCTGTTAGCCACTGTGTCCTAATATGCTACAACATCATAAAAAATTAGTATAGACTCTACAGTGGGCCACTGTGTATACTTTCCTAGTTCTTCTGGTTAATAATATTCCTTAAAACATAATAGTGCAAGGGTGGTGAAAATACTGACACACAAAAAGAAGAAAATCAACAGGAAGTATTAGAATTACAGAATTTTCATGCTACTAGATGGAAATTGGGGGTGATTTAAAATAATTATTTTCATTATACAGGGGATGATATGTTATGATTACATGTACCAAATGGCTTGTGTAACCGTGGAAATAGCCCCTGCTCTGCTGATAACTAAACTTGCCTGAGTTTCAAAGGTAGATGACATTAGACACATTAGTACCACCTACTAGAGTGCTGGAATCCGTGGTTCAACCACAGATGGTGGTGTTTTTGACAGGTTATTTATTTTAGCTTCCTTGACCCTATGAGATAATTACAAGCTTGTGTTAGAGCTTGGAGAGCTGAGGCTTAAAATGATTTAACTGACTTGCTCAAAGTTTCATTGATCATCTGAAGGCATGCTCTATTCAAGGCCATTTTAAATGTGATTAATTTAAATTCGTAAGTTTTTTTTTTAGCAATGGCATTTTCATTTGCTAATAAGTGTCATATTCATTTGTTCATATTGAGAACTTGCACTAAGAATTAAAAATCAAATGTAACTTTCCTTAGGAGTCATCCTAAATGTTTCTGAATACACTGTACAGTTTTAATATTCCAAATATTAAATAGGCTCACTATTTGGGTCTCTGGAGGCCCTACTATACTAGCCTCCATGTATTTGTTCCTTACTTTAGTTCTGAAAGTAAACAAAATTGGATATGAGAGTGATTTTTGTACTTATTCCCTCCAAGTAGGCTGTGGTGGTGATTGGCCTGGATGGCTGTCAGTTATACTTCACTATGCATGAGAGGCAGGCACATAATGTTTATTAACAAACAGCCAGTTTATTGTACTCAATTTTCAAGTGAGATAAAAGGTAACAAATCTTTACGAGCAGCGAACTTTCATTAGTATCTACATTAAGAAATAGATATGGGCTATAATTCACAGGATTATAACCTCTTTACTGCCAGGTTTGCAATTCATTTACCTGGGGAATCTCATGTGCCTTTGATTATTCATTGGATTGTGGGGTGGGCTAGCTTCACAAGTGTTCATTAATCCCTCTGTGCCTCAGGGTACTCAGCATGGTGTCTGCACTGCAATAGTTTTCTAGCTGAAGATTTTAACCAAAGAAAGGGTTTGTGGGTTGGGAACCACTTCCCCACAAATGATAGAGGCAGCACATTGCTTTGGATTCAGATATAGATCCCTGATGTTTTATCCCTGACCCTCTCTATGGCCCTTCCCTGCAGAAATGCTTCCCTGTAGCTGTTTTCTCTTCTTGTATATCTGTGTTTCTATACAATAAGGAGCTAAACATTTGGAGCTAACGATCAGTGTACAAATGTTTCCATCAAAGGTGAGGCAGTTGCACAGATGTGGACATTTCTGTTGACCGAAAAATATACCGCCTTTTACCCTCAGCAAGCCTGGAAATAAATTTGGAATGATATTTTCTGTCTGTAGTGGCTGCTACTTGCCTTCTTGCACTTCATATCTCTCCCCCAGATGGCAAGTTCTCAGACCTTGTTGAACATTATAGTCATCTTGGGAGCTTTAAAACACTTGTTCCCTGGTCCTAACCCTGAAGGAGGAGGATCTAGGCTGCATATATTTAAAGATTCCTTCATTTTACTGGACACATATGTTTGATGGCTAGAGTCCACAGGCCAAAATCCCATTTCTTCCTGGCACTTCCTCCTGACATCCATTTGATCAACTACAATGGACAGAGCTGCCTTCTAAGTCAATATCTAATCTCTAAGTCTCTTTTTCATATTTAGTATCATTGTCTGGAACTTTGCTTTCTGGTGAAACAATTAGAATCAGCCATTTCAAAACCTACCCTTGGTAGAATGATTATCTTGGTTTAAAAACATCTGAGATTGCAGAACAAAACTTCCCTGGAGATTTCTTCCTGTGAAATCTGTGACTAAAAGCTGTGACTTCCTGAACTGAGAGTTCTACATATTGTTCCTTAGTAATGATGAATGAAATTACCCTCAAGTCTCTTCTCCAGGGAATGCTATATTCTCAATAAAGGCCAAAGGATTGTTCATGTCTACATAAGAAAACTTCTCAAACTTCCTCAACTTCTGAAAGCTCGTTTATCTTTATAAAATTATATATGTACTTTGTGCCTTTACCTTTGTCCCCTCACCCATTAAGATGGAATGTGGCAGAGTCCTGTGAAGTTCCCTTTGGGGGGGAAGAGGTAAGTAGGCACAGAATCAATGATACAGACTCTGGGAGGATGCTGAAACAAGCTCATTTTATTCAGGAAGAGGCAAGCCTTAAACACCTTCTACCTTGCTTTGGGAAAAGGTCTGATGAATATGCATCTGCTGGTGTGACATGGCTGCCTCTCATTAGTCCAGGTCATCTCAGATCATGTCTCAGCTGATGTTCCTAAGGCCTTAGGCAGACCCAGGTTGGCTCTCAGGAAGTATCTTATGTGCATGCTGTCATTACTGTTTTGGGTCAACTGGCACTCAGTCCTGTTAGGGCTGAGTTATCCCACATATCCACCCCCTTTTATTATTTTATGGGACATGCTCAGTGGGAGCTAGAGTGCATTGCCCACTTCATAAGAGCTCAGTGTGATGGACTGTGACTGTTTCAGGTTGGCTTGCCAAACAAGCTCTTATCCATCATTGACTACCAGCCCTCGAAGAGTATCAGTCCCGGAGGGCTGTCTGGGTGGTGGGCTTTAGGCAGTAGCCTTTTGTATCTCAGTGAGACATGCATACATTGCTTCTCTAGAAGGACTTTATTCTGGGTTCCTGAGAGCCAATAAAACCTGTAGGGTCACCCTTGTGGCTGCCTTCTGTTGGTGAACCTATTGTAGAAGACATTTGAACAGGAGAAGGATTAGTCAAAAATTCAGTCTCCAAGGACAGGAGTGGGACTCTAGTCATATTTAGTAATTTAGAAACTTATCTGACCAGGATTGGAGGGGAGGCAAATTGCTTGATATCTAGGGTCACATGCCAGTAATGACATGACCATTACTAATGCTGCAGTAGCAGGGCAAATCATACATGACCCCTTTGAAGCTTCTTCTTTGGCCAGAGTCTCTTGGTTCATTGCTGGATGCACATCTCTGGAGGGTATTCATATCACCATGGTGATATTCTGGGAAAAATGCAAGCATATCCTTGCCCACAGGTTAATAGAGGAGCAAGGGGTTGCCAATGAAGGGTGATGGGGTCCCTCCAATGCACCAGGGGCAATGGTGTCTCCCGAGGCAGATAAATAAGCATGCAGTCCAATTTGGGCTTGTGTGACAGGGTTAGCATATGATTCTTGGCCCATTAACATCTCCAGAGAAACAGTGATGTTGTACTGTATATTAAGATGAGTCTGAGCCTTGGTCTGGTCATCATAGGCTACATACCTGTTAAGGAAGACCTCAGGCTCCAACACAGCCTTCATCAAATGGTACTAGTCATAATAAGTCTATAAATGCATTGCTCATTGCCCTAGGACTTGCTCAAAATACAGTAAGTCAGGATCTGATTGATTAGTGGCCTTATGGGCCAATGACAGGTCTGCAAGAGGGGTAGGTGCTGGGGTATGTCTTTTTGTATGCTCTGAATATATATTGTTCCCATTGGTTAATAAATAAGCTGCTTTGGCCTATGGCTAGGCAGCTTAGAGGAAGGCAGGAAATCCAAGGAGAGAGAAAGGAAGGAGAAAGGCAGAGTCTAGGGAGATGCCAGCAACACCAGGAGAAGCAAGATGTGAAATTACCAGTAAGCCATGGCCACGTGGCAACTTATAGATAAATAGAAATGGGTAAAGTTATAAGAGCTAGCTAGCAAGAAGCCTGCCATAGGCTATACAGTTTGTAAATAATATAAACCTCTATGTGTTTACTTGGGTCCAAGCAGCTACAGGACCATGGGTGAGAGAGATTTGTCTGGACCTTGGGGGGCTGGGCAGGATGCAAGAAACTTATGGCTACAGGTAGGCATCCTTGGCTGGTTAGCCACATTGAGGCCCATATTAACTGTCAACACCATGGTGGGCATACACAGAAACATAGGTGGAATAGGCTCAGCAGGCAGACATCAAGGGAAATCATTCCATGGATACTACAGTGGTGGGGGTAGCTGCTTGACACATGCAGGGAGCAGAGAGGGGGGCTGCCAGTGTAGGCTTAGTGCTGGTATAATAATTTCCTCTCTCTTCCTATCCTTTCCCTTTCCCTTATGTCTATTTTCATCCATCTCCTTATCAGCAGAGACAGAGGAAATATCAGTCATGGATAGAATGGAGGTGATAGATAAGTTAGTGTTACAATGTTCCTGGCAGTACTTATTGTGGGCCTTAATGACCTCCTCAGTAGAGGAGGACCTTAGGCTAACAACTATAGCCAATAAAATGGGCATATACATGCACCACATGAATATGGTGCTCATGGAGACAAGAAGAGGAGGTTCTTATCCCCTGGAGCTGAAGTTACAGAGGTTGTGAGCAGCAAGCACTCTTAACTGCTGAACCATATTTCCAGGCATCACAACCTACAAGCATATGCATACACACACACACACACACACACACACACACACACACACACACCTAAAAATAGTCAGACTGTGGCTCCATTTTCTGAGGGTCCAGGCTTTATATGAAAATGCCAGGTGAGGCTGAACAAAAGTATGTGCCACCATACTATACAGTCAGACTCACAAACAAGACAAACAACAAGGAGAAGAAAGGGGGGGAATCCCAATTCGTACCTACTGAAAGGACAAAAAGCACACAACGTTGAGGGGTCTTCTCATCAAAATACACCATTCAAGGGAGCACTCAACCAGTACCACCCATGAGGAAAGGGAGACAAGCAGAACCTTGTTTAGGTGCCAGATGTGGCTGAGTCCTGTGAGGTTCCCTTTGACCATGGGGGAGGGGTGATTAGGCACAGAGTCAATGACACAGACTCTGGGAGGATGCTGAAACAAGCTCAGTTTATTCAGGAAGAGGCAAGCCTTATATACCCTCTACCTTGCTTTGGGAAAAGGTCTGATGAATATGCATCTGCTGGTGTGACATGGCTGCCTCTCATTAGTCCAGGTCATCTCAGATGGTGTCTCAGCTGCTGTTGCTAAGGCCTTTAAGCAGACCTAGGTTGGCTCTCAGGAAGTATCTTATGTGCATGCTCTCATTACTGGTTTGGGTTGGTTGACACTCAGGCCTGTTAGGGTTGAGTCATCCCACAGTAGAGGACAAGTACCACATTCTAATCATCACTGATGACCTGCTTACAAAATTTACATATATTAATAAATACTGTCTTTTTTTCTATTAGTTTGTCTTTTATTTATTTAATTTGAAGACTTTGAATTAAACCAATGAGAAAAGAAGAAGTTTTCCCTCTCTCACACTGGGACATTCTAGTACTTATCTTTTCTTCTGATCTTTCTGGTTCTATTACTTGATCACTATCTATGAGGGTCTAAAAAGTGTTCCTCTTAAGCTCAGCTATCTGAACACTTTCCCTGATTGATGGTGCTGTTTGGTGAGGCGGTGAACATTTAGGGGCAGAGATTTGCTACAGGAAGTGTGTCACTGGGGTAAGGCTTTGAGAGCTTGTAGCCTCACTCACTTCCAGTTCACTAACTCCTTTCTGTGTATGGGTAGCGATGCCATCTCTCAGCCTCCTGCTTCAGCTACATATTACCATGCCTCACCCACCATTATCGTCTCTTCCTCTGGAACTGTAAGCCCAAATAAAGCTCTTTCTGTGTCACATGTTGACTTGGCTATGGAGTTTTTCCAACAAAAAAGTAACTAATACAGAAGTTGGTACAAGAGAATGGGCAGCCGGGCATTGGTGGCGCACGCCTTTAATCCCAGCACTCGGGAGGCAGAGGCAGGCGGATCTCTGTGAGTTCGAGGTCAGCCTGGGCTACCAAGTGAGCTCCAGGAAAGGCGCAAAGCTACACAGAGAAACCCTGTCTCGAAAAACCAAAAAAAAAAAAAAAAAAAAAAGAGAATGGGCAGTTGCTATAAAGAACTGGATTGTGTGGTTTGGGGAGAAATGTGTAAGACTTTGAACTAGAAAAGTGGTTGAATGCTGTAAGCAAAGCCTAAGGGGCATTTCTGGTAGGGAATGGAAGAGCAGTAGTACTGAAAGCAATATCAACAAAGGAGGACTAGCTTAAGGTGTCTCAGAGGGAAACGTCTTTCCTAGCAATATGCTAAAGGCCATCTATTTGATATTTTGTCAAAACATCTGGTTGTTTTCTGCCCATTTCCTGAGAATTCATGGAAGGCACAAAACCAACTTATCCCTGAGCATGAAACCAGCCAATCTGACCAACTACTACTCTGAAAATCTCCACCCTAGAAAATCTCTGCCCCTAAGAAGCCATATATAAGCCCTGTACCTGTTCAATTGGGAGCTGCCATTTCCCCCCTTGGCAGATACAGCCACTCTCTTAGATTCTTCTCTCCCAATAAGTCTCTTGAATGAGGTTTGGGTGACCACCTACTTTACACAGAGTGAAGCAGGTCAGAGTAGTAACAACTTCCCCTGGAGCAGGAACAGAACTGCTATATTCCTACAGGAAACCATCCCCTACCAGAACAGAACTATTACACTTACACAAATAAATGAATGTTTCAATATAGATAAAATTTTACAAATATGTGGGTTAAAATGACTAATAAAGGACAATTTTTCTTGTTGAAAAGTAGAGAGAATTGGGACACTCAGTAAGCAGTGCAAGTTTAAGGTTGCTTTAATGAACCTAAGCAGCTCAGAGCATGCACTAAATGGTCAAGGTGGCACACTGACTCATCTGTACTCTGTGAAGCAAAACAGATATTCTGGTAAGCACACAGACCTGTCACAATTGAGGCACAACTGCTGTCACAGATAGAGAACTGCTGAGATTCAATCTCAAGTCATTGAATGATTTGCTCAATATATACCTCTGCTGCTGGTAGCTTCCACCTTGGCTTCATCCCGGACAAGCAAGAAGATCAGCACTTTATGTGAGGAAGGCCAATGATGTTCCCATTTCCCAAGGACTACTTCTTCAACACCAGTCATAGTTAAGTCAGCCAGACAAAGTTCCTTCAGCCCAAAGATCTGAAATCACAGATTAAGAGCTGAGTTCCAACTCAGGCATCATTCATAGAGGTTTTAAGAAGTTCATGCTTTGGTTTTCTGAGATGTCAGCATATTAAAAAAGGGATTTCTTTATCCCCTCTTCTAGTAGTAGATATTAGAAAATGAGAAACTCATTTGGTAAATCAAATGCTTTTGGTCCAGTATTAAAATGTGAAATATTCAGAAACTATAAACATTGCCCCTAATACTACAGTGCTCCCCCCGACACATATGCCTTTCATTTCTCTTCCAGGAGGCTGAAACATCAGCACGGCAAGTACCAGATTCTGTAGAGATGAATGACCATACTTATAGATTTGTTTTGTTTGCATTTATTCAGCAAGATTACTAAGACATAATTTATTGGATAATTCTAAGAGAAATCGTAGACTTGTTTTTACTTCATGGGATATGCCAATTGTGAGATAAGCATAAACTGTTAATGAAGTGAGTAAACATGTATTGCATGCTTAGCCTACCCTAAAAAATGCCTTGAGTGTGGAATGCTAATGGGGTTGCCTTAAAAAATAGACAATCCTGAGGATATGGTGGAGTTGGTAAAGTGCGTGCTGGGAAATCATGAGGACCTGAATTCCATCTTCAGAAGCTGTGCAGCAAAATGAGGTCAGGCATAGGATATTGCATGTGTGTAAACACAGGCCTAAGGTGGCAGAATAGGAAGATCGCTGCAGTTCCCTGGCCAGCCAGCCCAGACTGGTTAGCAAGTTCTGGGTCAATGGAGATGAGGTCTCAATACAAAGGTGGACAGTGTGTGAAGAATGACTCCTGAAGATTGTGTCTGCACATATATGAACATGTACATGCACACTCAAACACACACTCATACAGACATACTCACATACACACTTTCATTCACTCATACATACACACTCACATATAGATTCACATGTACACACACACACACACACTCAGCATATATTCAGAAAGAAAGGGTAAAATCTCAGGAAATAGGCCTCCTATAGGTCATAATGGAATGAACAAAAATTTAATATTATGTGTGATAAGATAGGAATGTTGTTAATTTTTTTAACATCCAATGGTTTTAGAAGTTTATTTTTTAAAGTGTTTAAGGACAGTCACATGAGGACTCTCAGGCTAGAATAAACTGAAATAGCTATACCCTTTGTATTGTTTTTTAATATAGTGAATTTGTCTGTTATTGAAAATGGGAATTTTTCATGATTATGATATTGTTTTAATTTTATTTTTGTCATTTTATAAGAAAACCATAATCAACTTTTTTGTGTTGAGAGGGGTTTTATTTGTTTTGAACACCAGCATAATTAGTTTTGAAAAGTTTCATCATACCTAGAGCCAACATTTCTTCCCTAATTTATTTGAAGATGCTTTGAAAGGGACACCTTGTGCCTGATGGAGGAACTATACTCATCTGGAAGCTACTGATGGTCTGGCGTCATGTGGGAAAGGCTTTTTTCTTTTCTTCTGAGAAGATACACAAAGGCTGAACTTTGGAATCACTAGTCAATCCTAGGAAATCTCAAATTAAACCTCTGAGTATTGGAGGGATGACTATTATGGTGTGGCTGAAATCTGAGGAAAGGAAAAGAATCTTTTTGTATATGGAAGCAGGATATTTGAACCCAGGATTTAGTTGGTGAAATGGCCAGTGGCCCTCACTGTCAAAATAAAAATGTATATTTACTATACTTACTGTATAGGAAAACTGGGTCATTCCTACAAAATACTTGTAAAATTCATACATTTCTATTACTAAAACGTGGCTCTTACCAGTATTTTGGCGCAATGCTTTTTATGTAACTTGTCATTTAAACAAGAAGCCAAGTCATCACTAAATATTTGGCAGTTACTGGTGTTTCAGTAAAAGACTGAAACAAATATTTCTAACACTAAGACAAATGTTTTAGAATAACTTTAATGATTTTACAGATATGATAGATTTAATGCCTAGAAACTACATTTAAATTATAATTTAGTTAAAGATACATTTTGATTACATTTCCAGTGGCTGTGATGAAGTACCATGACAAAAGCAACTACAGAGAGAAGTACTTTGTTTTGGTAGCTCAATGACACATCTCATCAGGTTAGTTAAGTTATGATGGTAGGAGCCTGAAGTAGCTCATGTCCATAGTGAGGAAACACACAGGGATAAATGTCTGTGCTCATCTAGCTTCTTTCTTTTGATGTAGTCCTGGACCCAAACTAGGGAAGTGGTGCCTCCTTTCTTGGGTAGATCTTCCCTTCTCAATTAACCTAATAACCCCTCATAGGCATGCCCAGAGGCTAGCCTAATCTAAATAATCCCTTGTAGCTATAACTGGAGACTGTTTTCTAAGTTTTTCCAGAGCTTGACAAGTTGGCAAACAACATTAATCATCACAAGGCACATTTAAAGTCATGTAAAATATATTTATTGAGAAATATCTTTCTTCTTAGCACATTTCATAAAATAGTGAATTGGAATTCTATTGAACTCTTTACGTCTATAGAACATTCTCTTGTTCTAATCCTTGGATTAGAAATTCTGTTGGATTCTGTACATTTTAGACACAGTACTTATCAAGCTCTGCCAAATACCATTGAAAAGTTCATTTTACATACATACACCCATTCAAATAACAGTAAAAGTAGACATTTATCCTGCAATAGTACTGCATTGAGATTCATATACTATAATTCCTTAATTCTAGTTTTGTAATTTGTATTTTATAATAATATGCCTATGCTGTTAATGCAATACCTACTAATACCTGTAGTTATTTGTTACATATCAAAAGCTAATTGATAAATTTATCGATTTCAGACATCATTTACTGTTTGTTATGCTGTATCATATTTCAGTGGAATTTTGTGTTTCCTTAAGAATAGGTAGAATCTATTTCTCTATTCTTTGAATGTTGATTTGGTCATATGACTTCTTTTTGCCAAAGCGTCACTAGAAAATATGATACAAGCAGAGCAGAATGATGTTTGATTTGTTACTACTTTTGGAAACTCCATAACTACCCCCTTGTACACAAGCCCAAATTATCTTGTTATTGGTATGGAGGTTGGATGACAACTCTTAGAAGCCAGTTGACTTTGGGTTCCAGTGTGGGATGTAGTCACAAAACTCAGGTTGTCTGTCTTGCACAGTAATTGTTTTATATGGTGAGCCATCTCCCTGGCTTCAGAATTCTCCTGTAAATCCTTTAACAACACATTGAATTCTTTTATTAATGATCAAAGAAGTTATACTATAAGATTTTTTTAGCAATCAAAGCTGTATAATACTGGCATAAATATGTATCTAAATATGTATGTATGTATGTATGTATGTATCTATAGATAGATGATAGATAGATAGATAGATAGATAGATAGATAGATAGACAGACAGATAAGTAGACAGATGATAGATAATGCCAGCGACAGAATAGAAAGTCAAGAAATAAATCAATGTGTCAATTGATGTTTGACAAATCTATTAAGAACAGAAAATCAATAGGGCAAAATACAGTTAAATAAACATAGTTGAAAAATCTGATATTTTCCTGCCTATGAATAAAACTACTTTACATTATATGAATAATCAGTTTAAAATAGATTAAAGGCTCAAATGCAAGATCTGAAACTAAATTATTAGAAAAATATGTAAGGAAAGTTTGCTTATTGAAATTGGTCTAGATAATCTTGGTTTGGGATAAAGCCCTAAATACATAAACAATAACAACAAAAATGGATACATGAGGTTGCCTCAATTGCAAGCTTCTGAGAACACAACAAAGGAGACCCCAAAAGAACAAAGAGAGACTATATAGAATAGGATAAAATGTTTACAACCTTCCATAGTGATAAAGGATTATATACAAAATATGTGAGAAATATAAACAGACAATAAATAACAAGAAAATTAATTAAAAATGGACAAAAAACCAAATATACATTTAAAAAGGGCATTTGACCAGCAGATATATGATAAAATGCTCAAAATCACTAATCATCAGAGAAGTGTAAATCAAAGCCAAAATAAGATAGTATTAGTGCAACTATTTAAGAAATACAGAATGATAGTTACTGGTAAAGAAGTTGGGAGGATAATTGTATATTTTTAAAAAGTTGTGTGTTTTTAGTGGAATGTAGATTAGTGTTATAGAAATGTGTGGAGAGTTATAAAAAACAGTTTAAAACAAAACTACTTCATTACCTGAAACACTTCACTCCAGGAAAAATATGAACTCAATATATGAAGGAGATATGGGTACCCCTATACTGACTGTAGAATGACTCACAAAAGTAAAGATAGGGACCTAGTCCAAGTGTGGTGGTTTGAAAGAAAATTGCCCCCCATAGGGAGTGACACGATTAGGAGGTATGGCTTTGTTGCAGTAGGTGTGGCCTTGTTAGAGGACATGTGTCACTGTGTGGATAGGTTTTGAGGTCTCCTATGCTTAAGCTACACCCAGTGACACAGTTCACTTTATGTTGCCTGTAGATCAAGATGTATAACTCTCAGCTCCTTCTCCAGCACCATGTCTGCCTACATGCTACCACGTTTTCTGTCATGATGATAATAGACTAAACCTCGGCAACTGTAAGCCATCCAAATCAAATGATTTCCTTTATAAAAGTTGCTGTGGTTATGGTGTCTATTCATAGCAATTGAAACCCTAAGATACCAGGCTTCCTTCAACAGACATATAGATGAAGAAAACATGGCATATATAGGAAAACTATTTAGCCTCAACAAAGTAAATAATCTTGTCATTTGTAACAATATAGATGAATTCAAAGCAAGTAAAATAATCCAAACACAGAAAAACACAATTCCATTATCCCACTTAAATGTGGGGAACCAGATGGCTACCACAGAGCAGAAGGGAAGAGGGAGTGTGAGAAGTTAGTCAAACAGCATGAGTTTTACGAATAAATTCTAAGGATCCACCTTGCATCATGCATACTCTCAGTACATATGTATTATAATCTTGAAGTCAGCTGAGAGAGAACTTAAATGTTCTTTTCATGAAAAACAATAGGCAGTTAGGGCATGAAAGTGTCAGTTAACTTGATTTAATAATTGTACAATGTGTGCATGTATGAAATCACATTGTTCCTTATACACCTATGATTCTTTGACATGTCAAGGGTAGCTAAGTAAAGATGGAAACATGTTTAAAAACTAATAGATTACTGGTTCTCTTGGTTAAGATTTCTATTGCTTTGGTGAAACACCATGACAAAAGCAATTTGGGTGGGAAAGGGCTTTCTTTACTTATACTTCCATGTAACAGTGCACCATCAAAAGCAGTCAGAGCAGGAACTCAAACTGAGCAGGTACTAGGAGGCAGGAGCTGATATAGAGTCCATACTACAGTACTGATTACTGACTTTCTCTCCATGGCTTGTTCTGTATGCTTCCTTATGGCACCCAATGCCACCAGCATGGGAGTAGAATCACTCAAAATGATCTGGGCCATCCCACATTCATAGCCAACTAGAAAAACTTCCCATAAGCTTGGGTCTACTGTGGATCATATGGAAGCATTTTTCAATAGAGGTTCCCTCCTCTCAGAAGACTGATTTTGTTTCTTTTGTGACCTTCTTCTACAACTCTGTCTTGCTTTCATCTTGTCTGTTGTGCAATCCAGCCAAATAACTGTGCCATCCCACTTAATGTCTTCATCGGTTATCTCAAATAAGTTCTTGTAAGTACTTGATAGGTTACTTTGCACTAGTCACTTAGAATGCCAGCCACCATTCTGTGGCTGTAACCACTACCTGAGATTGTCAACTTATGAAGGCTCATGCTTGAATTTCTTTGTCAATTTAGGGCTTGTGGTAAGGTGTTATATCATGGCAGAAACTGTGCAATTGGAGGTGGGATGGGTAAAAGTGGTAGAACTCCCACTGTTCTTTCAGGAGAAAACCCACATCTGAGCACAGGCTGCCTCACTAGGCCTTTTCTCAAGATGCCCCCATGTTCCAATAGTATTTTGAAAACTAAGCCTAGCATGTGGGCCATTGGTGGCATTCTAGATTCAAACCATTGCATCTCACTTTTCTTATTCTTGGTTTTATCACTAAAATCACTAAAGAGAAGAACACTTTGTCATGCTTTAAACTATAACTTTTCTTTGTAAAGAGTGATATCATAATGTCTGAGATCATAATCTGTGATGTGTGAAATTCAATAAAAATTTATTTGGGGTAGAGAATTAAAACCTGGATTGGGAAAGAGGAGCTGTTGTATTAAATAGAAGTATGACCTCTCCTTTGTAATCTCTTGGGAACCAGACTTCTGGACTGTGTGATACCATGGAGTGCTGGAGAGATTAAACTGAATTTAGAGATTTCAGTCTCAGTAGTCTGTCTCTCACTAATTAATGCCTTTCAATGAACTGTTTGGCCTCTTTGAATTTAGGTTTGTTCATTTCTAAAATGCGGCTATGAAGGAGAGTGGCTCATATTCCTCTAGTAATAAAAATTCCTCCTTCAATTTCTTTTTCTCCCCACTCCTTCCTCCTCTTCCCTTCTCCTGTTCTCTTTCTCTCCTTCTTCTTCTAATTCTTTTCCTCTTTCTCTGCTTCCTCCCTTTTCCCTTTCCCTGTCTTTTTTTCTTCTACTCTGCTGTTTCCTCCCATCCTACCATTCCTCTTCCCCTTTCCTCCTCCTCCTCTTCTTCTTGCTTCTTCTCCTCTCTTCCCTTGCTCTGTCTCTCCCTCCCAATTTTGGTACTGCTAGGTGTCTAGCCCAGGGCCTTAAATCGATACTAGCCAAGTCATTTGCCACTGAGCTATATCAATGTAGCTCCAGAATTAAAACCATGGATTATGAGAATTGTTATTTTTTTCTCCTATCAGAGGTAGCTAGCCCACCAAGGGCTAGTATTCCATAAATATCCACAACTTGGTAAAACTTATATGCAAATCTTTTAGTTCCTCCACCTGGCAAGGCTTTGTTTATTCAAAGGCTGCACTGCATTTCCTGAATTGCTCACATGGAGTAGCCAACTCTTTCCCACTCTCTTTTATTTCCTTTGCACCAGTTCTTTTATTTTTTCTTTCATTTTTCTTTGTTAAGAAATTTTCTACTCATTCCACATACTATCCACAGATCACCCCTCCTCCCACCCCCCAGCCCTCTTTCCCAAGCCACCCCACATCCCCACATCCCCCAAATCGAGGTCTCCTATGGGGAGTCAGCAGAGCTGAATACACTGAGCCTAGGCAGGTCCAAGCCCCTTCCCACTGCACCAAGACTGTGCAAGGTGTGACACCACAGGCTCCAGATTCCAGAAGCCTGACCATAGACCAGGTCCTGATCCCCCTGCATGGGTGTCCCCCAAACAGTTTGAGCCAAACAACTGTCTTCCATATCCAGAGGGCCTAGTCCAGTCCCACGGGGGCTCCACAGCCACCAGTCCACAGTTCATGGGCTTCCACTAGAGGACGTGCAGAGATGACTCGCTGCACCAGTTCTTTTCAAACTGACTAGTCACAAAATACTGTGAGGTCAGACTTCAAGCAATGGGGGTGAGACAGTTACCACCTGTCTTAGAATAAAAGCCAAGCAACACTCCTGCCCTTCTGTGCTTTCTAGCTCTCTTTGGGTTTGGGTTTACCCTCTTCACAAACATAAATTTCCATGTGGAGTTAGTTTTACTTTGTTCAGGTGTTTCCTTCTGTGTCTTGGAGAATATTTATTTCCAACTGGCAGTCACCCATAATACACAGGGAAGAGGTTTGTATTTTAGCCTGGTCATATGACATAGAGCTCTGTAGTAGTCAGTAGATTGTTAAATGAATCTAAGACAACAATCTCAAATAAGAACAATGAAACTCAAATATTTCATTTCTCCCTAAGTCCTTGGAATATTGCCCTCACAAACACTATGGTGGACTTACTATGCCATTCCCTGCCTGGTTGTCTCCTGTGTCTAGACACACTTAGGCTACAGATAGCAAGCTGTCCAATGCACTGTGGTTTGGAGTCACCTGCCACATGTCTGCCCACTTCATCTCTCCAGTGCACTCACTGGATCAGAAAAGATTAACTTCCTGAAAATGAAAAGGACAGAGAGAAGATGAGCTGCTTATCAAATATGCACATTTCAGATGGAACTTCACACTCCCTAGAAAGATGTTAGATTGCTGTTAGCTCTCTGGAGCACTCCTGACAATGTGTTATCAGGCCATGTTTGCATGACAGAGGCAACCCAAGCAGGAAACATTAAGTCATATGACTTCTAAGATGGAATCAATCAAGTGAGTGGTACAGCTCCTGAAAACTAATTTCACCTTCATAAGGTCTGGTTATCTGTGCAGCTGACATGAGGTTTGTCAGCCCCATTTCAGTCTGACCAAGTTCAGTGCTGCAGCAAGAATTTTAATGAACCCACACTGTAATATGTATGAAAGATGACACTGAGATGAATTTCTGAAAAGCCAAGTCCCTATGAAATATAAAAAATTGCTTGTAGGTTCCAACACCAACTTAGCTCATTTGAAATGTCCATTTCAAAGGTCTTTGTCTTTCTGTGATTTATTTTCACACTTGTGCACAGATTTTTATCATATTTAATCACTTGAAAAACCAAAGAAGCTGTTCACAAAAAAAAAAGTTCAGTGAACGCCTAATTAGATGGGGGCAGAGCCAAGGCCAGTCACATTTCAAATCTTCATCTGGCTATACACAAACCAACTCTTCATATAAAGATGAAAGGACTTGAAAAGAATGGCTGTGTGTCAATTCTGTCCTTGGCATTCAGAAAAAGTTGCTACCTCTTTGTCCTGATGATGGCATCTTCCCTGTGGTAGTTATATTTATGGATTTTCATTTTCTGTGCAGCAATAGAGGAGTTAGCCTTCTAATGTGGCCATAGGGATCCAATCTAGGGCCTTGGAAGTGCTAAGCAAGCATCCTACCACTGGAGATATATCAGTCATTAATGTATTGAGACATGTAACTCAGACTGGCCTTGAACTCTATGGAGCTCAGACTGGCCTCAATTTCATGATCCTCCTACCTCTGCCCCTGAAGTGCTGTTATTGCAATGTGCCCTGACACACTGGAATAGAAACTTTTAAAATCTGTCAGTAGATAAGTGCTAAAATCACAGATAGCCTTTTCAAGATGTTGGCTGTATGTGGCATCAAAATCCATTCTTGAGAGTGTGAACCTATTTTTTGAACCACATTCATAGTGTGGATGCACATTTTATGTGCCCATTCTGGGTCTAGATGTCATAGAATACTTAGATATTTCACATGCTACTATAACTGCTCTCTTGTTTTCAGAGGTTCTAGAACTTTGTTTCTTGTAGTTGGATTTTGTTTGTTCTTTTTTTTTTTTTTTTTACTTTGTTTTGACACACAGTCTTAATCTATAGCTAGGGCTTACCTGAAACTCACTGGTAGCTCAGACAGACTTTCAACTTGAGGCAATCCTCCTATCAAAGCTTCTCAAATGCTTGGATTATAGTTAGCCACTCTACTAAGACAAGACCATATATCATCATACTCATTAGCCTACTTGTACTTGAAGCTTCTTTCTGAAGAAGATATTGCAATCTCCAGATCATTTTCCCACCTGAAGCTGCTTTAGATCATCAATCCTTCACTAACTGGAGTAGGTATTCTGAATTGTATCTGTCTGGATTGTCTGGGAGTTTACTGCTGTCACTGCCTCTAGTTGTTAGCTACATGGTCATAGACTTTTGAATATCTAGCAATATTTTATTATATTTTAGACATTGTGTATAAAATAGGCCATCAATGTACATACTATATATAGTCTTTTACCAGAATGCCTTTTCTAACATATATAGTTTAAGCTCATCACCTCAATTAGACTGTGCAATGGGCTGCAGATTGATCAGACTCAGTTTACCTCTTGTTCTCATTTGATTTTAGTGTTTGAACCTCTAGGGAATTTTATCAGTATTAGTAGGCTTTGTCTTTAAGGCATTGAATGCTCAGAACTGCCCTAAGGGGAGTTCTGTTGGTTTGGAGACATAACCTAGTCATAGAGTACTTGGCTAGGTTGTGCAATTCCCAACACAAACTAACACCAAAAAGCAACATGAAAAAAAGAGAAATTCGAGACAGACCATAAACTCCTGTCCTCAAATATTTTTGAGAAACTAGTCATATGTGCCAGCTGCTGCCACCCTGAGTTCTCTCATCTTGTTACTTCAGATCTTGGCTAATACCAGTCTGTCTCTTGTTTTTTTCTGTCTTCCTGAAATAACTTCTGGCCCAGGTCAAACTTGCAAGGAGAATTCAGCTCTCATTTTTCCCCAAAGTTTCATGTGTTGGAAGCTTGGTATTGAATATGACAGTGCAGGAGGCCATAGAAAGTAAAAGGGGTGGTGTCTATCTTTAGGGCATGTCAGGGGCATGCCTTTAGAAGGCATTTTGAACCCCAGTTTCTCTCTGGCTTTCTTATGCAGCATTTCTGTCCTGAATGCTTTTCTGCAATGGACCATGAGACCCCCAGTAAATCTGAACTTCTATTGGTGCTTTGCCCTAGACTCTCCATAAATCAGGAGATAATTAAGCCTCTTCCAGAGGCAGAAGATGGCTACCCAAAAAATGTCTTTGAGGTATGTGAGGATTGTAGTGGGTAACCATTCCAGCTTTGGTCTGGAAGTTCCAACCCCCGTTGAGGCTTCCGTAACTATCACGCCTACAAGGCGGGGCCAAGGGAGGGCTGGAGACCTGAGATCGGGATGCGCGGCGCCCTCTTGCTTCCTGGACCGGGACGCGAGAGGTAGACCGAGGAAAGTTCTCCAGAGAACACCGCCGGACTGCGCTGCGTCTCTTCCAGAACCCATCATCTACCTATCCCTTCATTTGTGAGTTACGCCTTTAAATAAATCTCCTTTTAACTACGTGGAGTGGCCTTAGTAATTTCACCAATAGAGGATAGCTGCACATATAAACACACAGTGGTGTGACAGCATGTGCATGAGCCATATAAACTCAAGCCAGACAAAATCCCAACATAGAATGGGAAGGTGGACACAAAGCCCCACCCCCAGTCAAGGAGCTATTGGAAATTGAAGGCTACTAGGGGAAGAAGCAACTGTTTTAAGAGTGTTGTTCCTAGTAAGTCAACCATGATCCAGTGAAAGTCACACATCCAAGATTGATATACAAGCATCATAAATTGGATTTGGTAGGTGTAAAGAAAAAGAAGAGAAAAAAACTTGGGTACATAGGTAAAGGGAAAGGACCCAGGAGAAACTGAGAGTAGGGTAACTGTGATCAGAACACATTGTATGAAATTCTCAAAGAACTAATACAAAATTAAAAGAAATAAAGTCTCTTTCAGGTATTTTATTAAGGTAATGAAAAATGAACTGATTTACTAGAACTTTGAGAAAATCTCATAATCCCTTCATGGTGTTTTTTTCCAATTACAAATTGTTTTAACATTATCAAATAGTTATTGACTCACTTCTTAAGAGCTAAGTGGGTATTTTGCTCCATGCTGTACTCTTTAATCACTTAACTCCTATTTAATCCTCACAACTACTATGAGAAGAAAGTTATTATTCTCACTCTGGATTTAAGGATCATTATACTTTTTCTTGAGCCTCAAATAGTAGGGAATAGAAGAAGAATTTGAAATGAAAATTTTAGATTCCTCAGGATTTGCTCCTCCTAGATTTTGAAGAAGTACTATTACATCCTACAACATTAGCCTGATATTTTGCTGTTTATTGTAAATATTTATTGGGGTTGCTTATACCTGCGTTTTAATTGCCTACTGCTTCTCTTCATCCTGACTTCTATCTATCTGTGTACAGAAGTCATTTCAACAAGATACACCCTCGCTCTCAACTTCTTCATGTTGTATTGTTTTTAATATTTTTGTTTGTCAGGTTTTTTGTTGTTTTTGAAACAGGGTTTTTCTGTGTAGCTCTAGCTGTCCTGGAACTGGCTCTGTAGACCAGGCTGGCCTCAAACTTAGTGATCAGCCTGTCTCTGCCTCCTGAGTGCGGGATTAAAGGCATGCAACAACATGCCTGGCCTATTTTTAACTTTTTAATTCAAGCACAATGTACTACTGCAGAGTTATATCAAATACATAATTATAAACTCATTGAGTTGTCATAAAGCAAACTTCCATGCAAGGAATCATTCAAGAAGTTGAGCATTTCCATCTCCTGAGAGACTGCTGGTAGGAGTCTTCCCAAACTTCCCCTCTTCCCCAAAGGTTTACTTTGTTGTAATTCCTGGTGTAATAGATTAGTTTTTTCTGTTTGTGATACTCATGGGAAATGGAATCAGGGTCTATGAACTTTTTATTTTCTGACTTCTTTTGTTTACTAACTAGAGGGTCATTTATGTTGTTAAAGATATGTAGTCTATTTTTTGAATTATTTAGTGTTTGATTATAGGAATATGCATAAATTAAGAACTTGATTAGGGCCTAATTAATGTATTATAAACTGTGCATGTTGTTTGTATATGTGTGTATGTCATGTATTTGTTTGTTCATTGGGTGTTACACAATTATGCATGTGTTGTGTGTGTGTGTGTGTATAGGCCAGAGGTTGGCACTAAATATCCTTAATTGCTCTCTACTTTATTTGGAAAAGGTTACTTATCAATTTATTTCATTCATTTTACATGGATATAATGTACTTTGATTATATTCATCCCATAACTGTCCTATCTTTCATTCCCACTGATTCTCCTGTCCAATGTTGTTTCTCTCTTCTTCTTTCAGCTTTATTATCTTTTGCTTATTTTTATTCTTTTGTGAGCCACTGATTTTAATTAGGATTGATTACATGAGTATAGGAAGGGATTATTCCAGAAGCAGAGGCACCTAACCAATGAGTCCACCACTGAGGAAAATGTCTCTCCCTTTACAATCAGCCATTAACTACATTTATATCCTCAGGATTGGAATAGGGCCCTGTGATTTCTTCTACCATCCATTAAAACATACTGATAGGCCAAATATTGGTGCAGATTTTATGCTGATAAGCAAATCTACAGAGAGTTCAAGTGCGCAACATGTCCAAAAGGAAACATACTACAGCACCTGCCTCCTTCCTCTGGCTTTTAATTCCTTTTACTTCATCTT
This sequence comes from Peromyscus melanophrys, assembly GCA_902168415.1. Classification (NCBI taxonomy): domain Eukaryota; kingdom Metazoa; phylum Chordata; class Mammalia; order Rodentia; family Cricetidae; genus Peromyscus; species Peromyscus melanophrys. Next base: position 29,323 of record CABHPR010147487.1, read on the forward strand.
TCACAATGTTTTCTGAGTCTTGAAGAGTGACACAGATGTCTTATTTGGGGCTTAACAGTCAACAGCCAGTTATGCTCACCATTTTAGCCAGTTATGGGTCATTAGAATGACCTTTACTGCTGCCCCATTTCCCTTTATTTGCCATGTGATGGCCCAGGTTCGAACCTGACAATAAAAGGAACCTTATGTGCTTACATCGGAAACTGGCTCCTTTGTGGTTTCTGGGGGTTTCTCGAAATGGGTACCCCACAACTTGGGCATCTCCAACATCTTGGGGTCTTCAAGGCAATCCAAGCTTCACCTGCACAGCTTCATACAAAGGCCTCCTTGGGCCCTTTTTGCAGGGATACCCTTGTCACACATCTGGTCTCAGTGGCTTTTCTTAGTAGCAGAGGGAAATTCTCTTACCCCTGTCTTATATCCATGACTCTAAAGCCAGAACCATATGGCTGAAGCTGCCAAGTTCTTGTGCTTACTGGAGTTGAAACATACCCCCTTTTTAATATACATTTTCATCAGCTTTCTATTTTTGATGGTTTCCTTTAATTCCTAAGCTTGGCTGTCCTGGAACTTGTGCTGTAGACCAGGCTGGCTATGAACTCAGAGATCTGTCTGCCTCTCCCTCCTGAGTGCTGGGATTAAGGCTGTTGTCATCAAGCCTGGCCCTAAGCTTTTCTTTTTGCATGTTAGAAACTTAGCTGGGTGGTGTTTTGCCCAAATGTCACCACTCCTTTTATTATATTTAGCATCAAGCTTATTTTTCAGTTGTTTAACTCCTTGGGCAGGGGACTTAGCTCCATTACACTTCCTGTTGCTCCCTTTTTCCCTCAAACTGTACATTTTGTATTTTTCCTTGCTCATCTTTCTTCTTTTCATTACAGATCTGCATAAAACTATCCAATAATGACCACATGACAGGGTTAATTCTAGGCTGTCTTGTAATTTCCTCTACAAATACCATTATTCTAAAACTCTTCAATTTAGCCTCAGGTAGACTTTTCAGACAAGGACAAAAGGCAGCCACATCTTTGCCAAAATATCACAAGAATGTCTCTATGCCACATACTAATATTTTTCCCTCTGAAAATTTTTTGATCTGGGGCTCCACAGTTCAAATCGTCCTCAACACACTGTCTTCCATGCACCTACTAAGATGGCCAATTAAACCTTGCATAAAGTGTCCAATAATTTTCTAGTCCAAAGTCCCAAAGTATTCCAGATTCCTCTAAACAAAAGCATGATCAGGTTTACCACAGCAATACTCCAGTCTTTGGTACTAACTTATGTCTTAGTCAGTGTTCTATTCCTATGAAGAGACACTATTGATCATGGCAACTCTTATGAAAGAAAGCATTTAATTGAGGCTTTTTTACGGTTTCATGAAAAGAAGCATGTCAACAGACATGGCACTGGAGAGGTAGCTGAGATTTCTACATCTGGATTGACAAGCAGAAGGAAGAGAGACACTGGGCCTGGCTTGGTCTTTTGAAACCCCAAAGCCCACACTCAGTGGCACACTTTCTCCAACATGGTCACACCTCCTAATCCCTATCAAGTAGTTCCACTCCCTAATGAGTAAGCATTAAAATCTATGAAGTTATGGGGGAGGGGGCATTTTCATTCAAACCACCAAACTTGCTTTGTATCCTAATATCTGATCTACTTTAGACAAAGTCCCATGGGTTGTGGAGGAAAAAAAAACTCTAAAGTTTGGGTGGAATTTTCTGTAGATGTATGCTAAGTCTATTTGATCTATGATTGCTATTAATTCATATATTTCTCTGTTTGTATTTTGTCAGGAAGAACTATCAGCTGGGGGGACTGTTGTATTGAAATCATGCACTACTATTGTATTAGGGTTAACCTGTGACTCTACATTTAACAGTATTTGTTTGATGACATTGGGTGCATATGTTTGTTGGGGTGTATGTGTTTAGAATTAGAAGAGCTTCTTGATTAATTGTTTCCTTAAACATTACAAAGGGCCCTCACATACCTTTTCTCAGTGGTTGTCATATTGAAGTCTGTCTTCTCAGACATTGAAACAGTGGCAACTGTTTCCTAGGTCCATTTGTTTGGAATACCCCTTTTTTTATCTTTTCCCTTCTGATAGTGTCTGTCATTTGTTGACTAATATGTTCATTTTGATTGGAGTTGAGAACAATAATATTCCAAGTTAGTATAGAAAGATATGTTTCAATTCTTGTCATTTTGTTGCCTTTTTAGTGTTCTATTTTCCCATCTTTCTTTGTTCTTATTCTAGCTTAATTTATTCTTTCCTGTGTCCTTATATATGATGTTCTTTTCTCTTCAATCCAGAAGATTACTTCAAGTATCTTCTGTAGAGCTAGTTTAGTGGTCATAAGTTACTTTAGTCTAATTATAATGGTAAGTATTTCCTTCAATTATGACAGGTATTTTGATGAGTAGAGTAGTGTGGGTTGGCAGCTATCTTTCAGAATTTGAAATATGTCATTAAAAGCACTTTTGACCTTTAAAGTTTCAGTTGAATAGTCTGCTGTTATAAAACCTGCCTTCATATGTGACTTGTTTCTCTCTTGCCACTTTAAATATACTTTATTTGTTCTGTATATTTAATGTTTTAATTATAACATGATGACAGGGAAGTTCTTTTCTGGTCTTGTCTTTTTGATAAATGCTTCTTATATCTGGATTGATATCTCTTTCCTAACTCTTGGAAATTTCTCTGATGATTCTTTTGAAAACATTTTCTATGTCTTTAAAAGGGGGAACATTCTCCTTTGCTGATTATTGCCTTTTCTGTCATATCTATGTTGGAGTTTCTACTGCAACTTCTTGTTCTTACTTCTTCATACTTGTTTGGTTATACCAGTTCATAGACCTTGTCTTTAATCACACATATGTTCTCCTCTCTTAATCCATTATATTGGTGACATTATTCCCTTATCCCCAGTTTTTTTATTTGACTTATTACTTATTATGTCTTTAGTTCCAGCACTTCAGATTGGTCTTTCTTCAGTATTTCTCTTTGTTGAATTGTTCTTCTTATCTTTTATCCTCTTCCTCATTTCATTCTTCTGTTTGTGTTTTTGATTGGGAGCTTATTTCTTCTTTGATATCTTTGAATATATTTATAATCAGTCTTTTAGTTCTATGTCATCTAACTCATTCCCAATAGGATTAGTCATTTTTGGAGTTATTCTAACTTGCTTTGTGTGGTTCTGTTGGTTATTACATTAGGATTTGAAATATTCTGTGCTTCTCCATTGCTCACTTTTGTTGTTTCTTTTTATCAGCTACACCATTTCAGTTGAAGTTTTTGACATGATTAATTAAAACTTGGATATGGTAGAATTAAGTGCACAATTTAGAAAATATTTTCTCAATCCAAGAGCTTAAGGTTCCTTTTATGGAACATTACTTGAAGATGTGCTACATGTGTTCATGCTATGAAACATTTGTTTACAAGCCAAGCTAAGACTAGGCACTCATGAATTGAATAAGAATAATTCTTCATGTAGTCAGAAGATGAACTGTGTCCTGCCTGGCCTGAGGTTTTATTTATCTACCAATCAGAGCAACACATATTCACAGCATACAGAATGACATTCTACAACACTTCCCCTTTTCTGTCTAATCAAAAAGAAAGGTTTTAACTTTAACATAGTAAAATTACATATAACAGAACATTTATGTAAGAATTACAGTTATAACATCTAGTTTATTTGTATTTGGCAAAATTAAAGAAAATATTCTATGTATCATATATTTGTGAGTCTAAAGTTTCATATCTAATTCATCTTTTATCATAACCAAGGAAAATTATAATTATAACTATCTAGTCCTTCAACTACATAAAAGACCCCAGAAGGATATAATATTACCTAAGCAAACTGGAAGAACACTGTAAGCAACTTCCAAAAATCTAGAATGACAGAGACAACTGGCTACCTGGACAGTTACTCAAAGTGTCTCTGCAATGTTGGAGCATCATATTCATCCTATAGGCCTAGAGTCTCTCAGTCGCTTCTCTGTTTATCCTGTAGAATGTCTGGCAGTCTCCTCTGCAAAGCAGGAACTTGAAGAACCATCTTGTCTTACAAAGTTCAGTGGTCACCTTCCTATGGGTCCTGCATGTTTAGTTTATACAACATACTGTCAAGCAGTCAATACAAGGGCTTTTTCTTTTCTTTTTCTTTTTCTTTTTCCTTTTTATATATTTTTTTATTTTTTCCCAGTGGCTAACTTTTGCCACAAAATAAGCAAACTCCATAATGAATTTCTTCAATGCCCATTATCTTCTCTGAAGTAGACTGGTGTTACCAAGAGCAGACATGTCTCAATGTCCAGAAAGTCAAAGTTCTTAAAACATTTTAAATGCCATATTCTGTAGGTCTTTGAAATGTTTGAAGATTACCTACCTAATTGAAATATATCTATGTATACCTAAAAAACTTAACTGACTATAGGTTTGATTATCATAGATGATTAATTATTAATCTATATTTCTCAACTATACACTATAATTTCAAATGAGGTGCACAAACAAAATACTTTAAACAAGAGTAGAAATACACACACAGTATAACAAAATTAACTATAAATTAGCAGTAAACTAAAATCCATAGCAATGTAAAACATTTTAAAGAAGTTCTTGCTCATTAAAGTAGATTCAATAATCTACCCTTTTATCTTATGCTATTTATATCCTATATTTATATACTATATCTCCCTTTTTTCTTTTAGAAAGAGATTGACTATGACCAATAACAATTTGTAATCAACAACCTAAACAAAGACAAACATCCATAGTCCATTCTTTGAGAATGTGGGCATAGTTTTCTAGGCTACTTCCTGCTGATTGTGGATGCTGATAGTCTTATGGGGATCCTGAGAAAATTTGAGATAATGGTCAATTCCTGGGAAGACCAGCTGTAACCTTTGTTGATAGGTACCATCTGTTAAGGTTCAGGAGGTCTGGCTTGATCAAATTTGATCCATCTTAGCCTGGAACAAATTGATAGCCTCTTGCTTCCTGTAGAAACAAAAGCAGAGCCTCATTTCCAAAGCAACATATCCTTGGACATAAGTTTTGAAGTTAAGATTTCTTTAAAATATACATATTGGTTTAACTGAGTAGCCTTTACAATCAAATATCTCTGTAGTTAAAAATCTCAAAGACAATATAATCCAGATTCTCTGTGTAATATCCATCTTTTTATGGTTTGTTTTTATTTTTTTTATGGTTTGTTTTTAATGTTACTTTTACTGTCTCTTTAAAGACTTTTAAAAAACTATTTCTTTATATGACTGTTCATATTCATTTTCCTCTCTCTTCCAAGCCTACATACATTTTTACACACATTGTAAACTGTTTAGGATTTATGCCATCTGAATCTGTCTTATTGTGAATCTATTGCTTCAAACTGCAGCAGTACTAGTACTTGAGTGCTAGTACTGAAGCAGCCGCCTTGGCTGCTGACTCTGCCCACCTCAGCTTTTCAACATGGCAGTGGTACATTTACTGCCAGCTCTGCAAGTCAGGCACACCACCAACTCTTGGAAGCAGTGGGTCTATGCCTCCATTAAAGCAGTATGTAGCCCAGAAACCATTTTTTTCTGTACTAGCCAAAGCTAAATCCACCACACATCATACTGCATGGCTTGAAGATGCCTCTGTGTACTGTGGTGGAATACGCCATGCTGCAAGTCCAGCCCACATGCTGTTGCGAATGCACCATACTGTAGCTCACAGCTTGCCTGAGAGACACAACTAGGAAGCTGTTTTTTGGCTCCATTTTTGTGTGTTCAGAAGCCCCTTTTAAACTCTTTTATGCCCCATATTGGGTGCCATTTGTAGTCAGAAGATTTCCTGTGTCCTGCCTGGCCTGAAGTTGGGACAAATCTCTCACCCACAGTTCCACAGCCTTTTATAAAATAATCACACAGAGGCTTAATATTATTTTATAACTGCTTGTCCATTAGCTCAGGCTTATTACTGACTAGCTCTTACACTTAATTCTTATCCATGTTTAGCCATGTGGCTTGGTATCTTTTCTCAGTTCTGCCTTGTCATCTTGCTTTCTCTGTGTCTGGCTGGTGACTCTTGACTCAGCCCTTCCTCTTCCCAGAATTCTCTTTGTCTGCTTGCCCCACCTATACTTCCTGCCTGGCTACTGGCCAATCAGCATTTTATTTATTAACCAATCAGAGCAACACATATTCACAGCATAGAAGAACAACATCCCACAGCATCTCCATGTATTTATTTGGGAGCTGGGTGGTGGGCCCCCAAAGAGTTAAAAAGAAAAAAATAACTACAGGTACCTGGTACAAAAGTTATGTTATTTCCTGAGTAGAACATTAACTATGAAAATAACCACAGGTTCTGGATTTTGCCACTATGTAATTGTTATACCAACCATTAACACCAGTGGCCCCTCTAACTTCAATAACTGCTGGAAGAAAATCTCCAAGGATAGTATGAAATACATTGTGGCTTTAGTTAAAAAGGTTACAACTGAGTAGTTAGTATTCAAATACCTACCAAATTAACTCTTAAAAGAAAAAAAAAGGTGGATAAACTAGTTGTGAAGGAAAATTTGGGGTGGTATTAGAATCTTCAGATTTTAGAAATCATTAAAAATACAAATGATTATAATTTGGAAGGGAAAAGATAAGAACAATAGAAGGATGCTTAGGAATAAGCAGGGAAGTGTAAGGGATATGATGTATGATATAGTGTGGATTTCCTTGTAGTAGACTGAGCAAAAAATACATAGACAGGAATCCAAAAGTCTAGCTGAGCTATATATAGACAACAACAAAATAATCATTAAACATATATGAAAGAATAGAGGTTAAGTAATAGAAAATAAGAAATAAAACTTATGGACTGATTGCTTGTACATATGTGCTAAGTTGAAAGTCCTCAGATCCCTCTGGCTCCAGTAGGTGATATGTGGTGCTGTAGGGAGAGGAGAAGATGTAGTCACTGGTCTCTGTAGTCTCAGTGTCCTCTGTGACTCTGACATGTGGGGAATAGGAGGCTGTACCACTTTTTGTGGTGCTTCCCTCATATTCCTGTACTCCATCATGGCACTTCTGGTTCTTGAGGTTCAGTGTGTGTCTTATTTTTGTTTTTGACAGGGTTTTGATATATGACCTATTCTGTTGGATTCCTGTTTTTCCTTCCACAACTTTGTAAGTGCTGGGATTATAGAGGTGTGCCACTCTGAATAGTCACATGTATTTTAAGTAGATATTGTCATTAAGTTTCAACATATGTATGTATTCATAAAACTATGATCACATTTAAGATAAAGAACTTTTTTTTACTCTTTGAAATCTAGTGTGACTATCCAACTCTCCTATCCTGCCCTGTGTCCCATCTCCAATTAATTTCTTAGCTACTTTCTTTCACTATTATATGCACAAACAAAGCAAAACAAACAACAACAAAATAAAAACAACAATAAAGAACACATGGCATCACACAGCAGGCTCATTTTGTATCTGATTTCTATTTTAGTACACTTATTTTAAGATTCATTTAACAGAGACAATGTTGTTTTTATTTTTGTGTAATATTCCAGTCTGTGGTTATATCTGATTTATTTATCCATTCAGGAGTTATGCATACTTATGGAAATTGGTTGGCTTTTATTAAAAAAAATCTAATGCGAGTATTTATGTATAATTCTTTGGAAGGACATAAAATTCATTTTATTTAAGGCATGTTAGTCAGGGTTCTCTAAAGAAACAAAACTGACAGGATAAATATATGTATAAATATATAATGTTATAATCAAATGTATCTATTACATTATATATTTGATTATGTACTAAAATAAATTATTTAAGTAACTTATTTCAGCTGAATCATCCTGAGAGTCTGAGAACCCTGTAGTTACTCAGTCCTTGAGGCTGAATGCATTAGCACTTAGAGTAGTCCCACAGTGGCTGTCTCACACTGGAGAAGCTGAGAGCCTGGTAGTTATGCAATTCATGAGAGTGGGGGCTTCAGCAGTCCCAGTCTGGTGTCAAAAGCCTGGAGATTTCCTGGAGAGTCACTGGCCCTCGGTCAATGATGGAAGCTTAGCAATGGTAGTTCTGACAGCAGTGAAGAAATCAGCAGCATCAGCAGCCACAGGATACACTAACTGGGCAGTAAGATGGAAGCCAAATGAGCAAAACACAAATAATCTCCTCCTCCTATAGCTCTGTTTATCTGAGCTGCTACCTGAAGGTCCTGCCCATATTTAGGAAAGGTATCCCCTCATAATTAAGGCAATTAAGACAATTTATCCAGTGAGGCGCACTCTGAAGGTGATTCTAATTTGTGGTTATTAATCTCAACACAGACATTGAAGAAATATCTATGAGAAGGCAGGATATATATTAAGGGCGTATTTAATTATTTAAGAAGCAGCACACTTGGTCCCAATGTATAGCAAGTTAATCTTGTGAAATATTAGTCATTACAATGGCTGTATACAATTTGCTCTTTTTCTAGTTTTTATAACTTCTTGATAGCTAGATTCCAAAATTCCTGTGAATTGTGGTGCAAAAGCAATTGTCCTTCTAGAAATAAAGTGTGAAGTCTTCCTTATGACTTTTAAGTATCTGCTAAATATAAAAAAGAAATTGATGCATTGGAATATATTGGGACTAAGAAAAGATGTCCATATAAAACTCTTAAGCAAAATTTAAGTGCACTAAAACCAAGCAATATAGTTAATTAAAAGGCCTCATTGCAAGAAAAATATTTGGGGAGGTTTAGAACTATTCTGTGTATTGCTAGTAGAGGTACAGTGGGGTATGCAAGAGTCAAATTCATCAGGATATATCCTCTAGCTAGATCTAGCTTTGTGTATATTCTTCAATAAAATTGATTAAAGAGGAAAGTCAATAATGTTTGCACTGAGGGAATGGAGTTTTTCAACTGTTTTATTTAAAGCCTTTCTAAGGAATGAAGATTTTCATTCCTACCATTTCAATGGCCTGGAACATTATTCATCTCTTTATTTCTTGAAACTTATTTGGTTTCATTTACACTGATCTTCAAATCTTTCTAATATGTTTTCAAATGGTCACTGGCTTCTAAACTGAACCAAGCCTTTCTGCATGCTTGGGACTTGGTGTTATCCATGACTTGAAGGCAGAAAGTAGCCTTTGCTTCTGGGTCTCAGTCCCGAGCTCCTGCTTCTGATATGACTGGTAGGGCTTGCTATGATTGTGTGAAGGTTTTTCTTGTTCATTTTAAATTTTAACAACTATAGTTCTTTTCACCCTGTATATTCAAAATATGGTCTTGTATTTTCTTAGGCAAATACAGGGGGAAAGTCATACTTCTGTTGCTTTCCAGATTTTGGGTGATTTATATGCTGCCATATCTAGGTCAGGGATACTTCATTATAAGCACAGGTGATGAAAATGCCTTCCTACTTGGACTTCTGTGCAAAAGGAAATGAAGTAATTCATCCAGATTGCTTAGCCCAGTGTCTTGCCTGAGACACATGCTTAAAAAAAAGCTGAATGGCTTGGTCTTCATTCTCTTCTTGCCCCTTGCTCTCTATGGTTCTCCTTTCATCTGGTGCATGCTGTTCCTTAACTGATATTTAAGGCTTGAATGAAAAATATGGGCAAGTATTCTAAAAGCTGTATTTCATACAGAAAATACAGCTACAGTTTAAAAACAGGTATTATTTTTCTATCAAGCAGAAATAGAAGAACACACAATTACTTACAAGTTTAACATAATCATTGATAGAGCTTTGAAAAATGTCTTTAATGTATTTCTGGTGTCCTTGAAAACACCAACCATACTGTTCTAAAAAAGCATGGTCCTACCTAGCAATGAGCAATTAGAAAATTAAATCAAGAGAACAATTCTGTTTACAAGCACAATAAAAGAATGCAAGACAGATGTGGAGGTTTGAATGATAATGGACTCCATAGGCTCATATATATGAATACTTCATCCCTAGTTGATACAATTGTTTGGGTGGATGTGAGCTTAGGAATTTCAAAAGACTCAAGTGATTACCAGTGTCTCTCTGTCTTGTGGTTGTAGAACAAGATGTGAGCTTTCTTCTGTGAGAACCCATCATGGGTTCTCATTCTCTGAAACCATAAACCAAATCAAACACTTTCTTCTAGAAGTTACTTTGTTCATAGTGTTTTATCACAGCAATAGAAAATAACTAAGACAGAGGTTGGTACACATGAGTAGGCTGTTGCTTTGACAGACCTGATTATGTATTTTTTTGGAGAAATGTGGAAGACTTTGTGACTTTGGACTAGGAAAATAGTTAACTCCTTAAGCATTGCTTAATAAGCCATTTTAGTAGGATCTTAGAAGACAGTGCTAAGCATTATGCAAATTATAGAAGTCCAGCAAGATGTTTAAGAGGGGATCAATATTAGCATCTGAGCTACTGATAATTCTTGTGATATTTTGGAATAGAGTGGCTGTTTTCTATTTTTGTCCTAATAATATGCCTGAGGCTAAATTGAAAATTAATGAACTAATTTCTTTAGTGGAGATTTCAAGACATTCTAATATAGCCTCTTTAATGTGGTTATTAATAATCATTTTATGCAGATTTACAATGAAAAAGAAAAATCAAGGTAAAAGAAATTAAAAAATGTACAGTTTGAGGAGAAAAGCAGCAGGAAATTTAATGTCAGATTCAAGGTTTATACTGAAAGAGATAAGGAGATCAAGGCAAGGCCTGACCTGCATTGGAATAAAGATAGGGCTGTCCTCAGGGAAAATCTCTGCACCACCTAAACTTCAAATTCGTAAAAAGAAAAGGCCTAATGAACTTTCTGTTCCAGAAAATAGCAAGGAAAAACTCTTGCAAATATAGGAGGCCAAGCTCTCTACCTTAAGCAGTCAGGTAAACTTGGAAGTGTCATCCACTGGTTACTGGCTTTAGAGTTATGAAGGATACAAGATTAAAGGGGTGTGGAATCTTCCTTCATGGTGAAGGAGTAATGTGGAGGCCAGATCTATGGCAGGGAAGTCCCTACAAAGAGGCCTTTATTGGCTCTTACGTGAGCTATGAAAGGGAAGCCTGAACTGCATTGGAGATCCAAAGATGTTGGAGATTTCAGAGTCATGAGGTATCTGCCAAAGAGAGATGCATACAAGGAATAGAACTAACCTAAGAGAGAAGTGTGTTATTGGTAGCTAAGACTAAATAGTAGATCTGTCTAAGCTCCATAACATCAGACATGGAGCTACAAGATTTGGAGTTTTCTGTAGATGTAACCAACCGTCTTATTAAATAAGAAACACAAAACCAATACAAAGATGAAAGCCAAGAGGTCAGAGCAATAGCTAAGAGCTAAAAACCTTACCCTTCCTGTCGCTGTTGCTGTACCTCTCCAAAAGAGACCTCTTCCTGTGTCTGTCTTTTTTTTTTTTTAATAGAGTTTCTGTTCTGCCTTCTCATTGGTTGTAAACCCAACCACATGACCTCCTAGTCACTGCCTGTCTGTACAGACCTCCAGGTCTTCTATGGTTGGTATTGAGAGTAAAGGCGTGTGTCTCCAATGCTGGCTGTATCCTTGAACACACAGAGATCTACCTAGCTCTGCCTACCAAGTGCTAGGATTAAAGGCATGCACCACCACTGCCCAGCTTTCACTATGGCTTGCTAATAGCTCTGACCCCCGAGCAACTTTATTTATTAACATACAAACCACATTTGAGTACAAATAAAATATCACTATAGTTTTCCTTGCTGGATTTCAGTCTTTCTTTGTTCAGTATTTCCTCAGTATGCCCCTATTCCTTTCTTTTGAAGTGGCAATGTATATTCTGTGCCATTGTACATTGGACATATCTAATTTGCTTTTTGATTTTACAAGGGTTACAATGAAGAGATGGCCCTTAGTCCCAGAAGAGACTTTGGGCTTTTAAACAATGTTGAGACTAAAAATCTATGGAAACTTTTGATAATGGACTAACTGCATTTTGCATTGTTATGACCACAAGCCTATGGTAACCAAGGAGCAGAATGTGTTGATTTGAAAGAGAATGGCTCCCATAGGCTTATATGTATTAATACTTCATCCCTAGTTGGTAGAACTGTTTGGGAATGATTAGGAGGTGTGGCATTGTGGGGTAGTTGTGTCACTGAGTGTAGGCTTTGAAATTTCAAAAGACTGACACCATTCTCAGTCTCTTTCTCTCTGCCTTGTTGTTTTGGATTAAAATATGACCCCTCCTCTGTACCTTCACTCTGCCATTATGGACTCTAACCCCCTAAAACCTTAAGACAAATTGAACAGTTTCTATAAGTTGCCTTAGTCATGGTAAAAAGAGTGTGAAATCAAAATGAATCATGGTAAAAAAGCAGTAAGAAAGTGATTAAGACATCAGGAGCAGATTAAAATATATAAGACTTGAACACTACAATGTAAACAAATTACTAAATAAAGATCTAATAAATATAAAAAATTCACATATTCATACAGTTATGACAGCAATACACTTCAAATTGTACTACGGAGTTAACACACCTTTGAATTTCAGATATAATTTTTGCAAAACCTGTAAGTTTAATTGTAAAATTCATCTAGAAAAGCAAAGGACTCAGAATTGCCAAAATTACTTGAAATAGAACAAAGTTGGAGGACTCACATTTCCCTATTTCAAAGCTTACTTACAAAGCTAGTGTAATCAAGGCAGTGTGGCATTAACATACGGATATACATATTCATCAATGGAACAGAACTGAAAGCCAAAAATATGCTCAATTGTTTTTTGATACAGGTTCCAAGGAAATCCACTAGAAAAAAAGTTGTCTTTCACAAGTGTATTGAGACAAGTGGGCATCTCAGGTTAAGATTCAAACTAGATCCTACTTCATAGCATTTACATTGATCATAGACAAATGAAAGAATTAAAATTATAATGTTGTTAGAAGAAAATGTGGGTATATATCTTTATGATCTTAGATGTCAGAATTAAGAAATCATTAAAGCAATGATCAAGAATTCAAGTACCATAAAAAACAGACAATGTGGACATCATCACAATGAAAACATTTTGTGCTTCAAATGCTACCACGGGGCCTTTAAAATGACTCAGTAAGTGAAGGCACTTACTCCCAAGTCTGACTACATGTGTTGGATCCGAAGGATCCACATAGTAGAAGGAGAGAACTGACTCCTCCAAGGTGTCCTCTGACCTTCACATCTGTGGTGGCTCTCACACGCCTAAAGATATACAATAAATAAATAATATTTATATATAAGTATTTTATATATTTAAAGCCCCATCAAGAAAATGAAAAAGAGTTGAGAATGATGGTTCATACCTGTAATCCCAGCACCCAGGAGAATAAGGCAGAAGGATCACAAATTTGGAGCCAGCTGGAGTAACATAGCAAGACACTGTCTCAAAAAGTACTAATGATGGAGGATCTACTCTAGTGATAGAGCACTGGCTTAGCATGGATAAAGGTCTGGGTTCAGTGCCCCATAAGGCAACAAAGACTCAGGTGATTTGACTGTGAAATAAAACAATAGCACATATTATGTATAAAAAGAATCAGACATTTCTGCTCCCTTTCTTTGTCTGCAAATTATAGTAACTAAGGAACACAAGTCATACCCAGGTCTAGTGGTTGATCCAGCAAATCAAATCCTTGACATCTTTTTAATGTTCATATTCAGGCCCCTTCATTGCATAACTGGTCCTACCAGCATATGGAGAATCTTCGAGAAACGTTTGGGTTATAGTAATTGCTTTTCTTTGCAAAAAAGTTCTTAAATGCTCATGTTGGATCTTGTATTTAAAGCTTTCTCAAAGAAAGTGGGAAAAATAATGTAGCATGAGGACCTCTATGGTGGGACAGAACGCACAGAAGTGTGAAGTTCCTGAGGTCTTCTTACCATCTATGTTATCTTTCTACTCTATAACAGTCAATTGCACAAATTAGAAACTTAAAGTAGTAAAATGCATTTCTAGTAGGTCAATTATATGGTGTTTAGAGGCCAATTCTCTTATTAGGATCTCATCAGCCTAAAATGAAGATGTCTGCTGGGTTAGTAGTTCCTATCTGGGCTTCAAGTCTCCTTCCACATTCTGTGATTACAGACAGAACATAATTCTTTACTATTAAAAGTATGTGGGTACTTGTTACCCATCTAGCTGTGGGCCAAAGATGGCTCTTAGCTTCTGGAGGAAGTCTTCCATTGTTCCTCATATAGTGCCCAAAGTCAATTTACATTATGGAACTTGGCAATATTCTAGGCCATGGAATCACTTACCACAGGGAGCAGAGAAGCATTGAGTGAAAGTGTGAGGAGCAGGTGAAGTCCTGAATGAATGTGTACTGTTGTGATAAACACAGCCATGTCAACAACCACAATGCCTTAGACCTGCAGGAGTGGCAGAGCCTTCCCCAGGTGAATTCATAGCAAAACTGGCAAACCCTTCCCCTGGTCTAAGTTCAAGTGTTTATAAACAAATGATTGACCACTGTATGTAGAAACTCTCAACTACAGCTTCCTTTTTCAGCATGAGAGTAGCCTGAGTTTTTGCACTTACAAAGACCTCCTACCTAAGACTAGCTAACCCTGCTTCCTCATTCAGCTGTATACAATAAATCCTACTCCTCCATTTAGACGTATGAAATAAATATGCTGAGTTTCTGGGATTCTGTTTTTGGTGTGCATCTTCATCAGATCTGACATCATGCTTGATCTGAGGTTTTCTGTACATGTGTCTGTGTGTCTGTCCTGTTTTTTTTGTTTTTTTTGTTTTTTTCATTCCCTTTCCATCCCAGTAAGGTCCATTTCTGAAACTGTGCAAGGTGGCAACTTACCACTGACCTTCTCTGTCAACAACAGGAACAAAGTTTCACATTTTAAAGAGTTTATGTGATTAGTTCAGACCTATTCAGGGAACCACCTTATTTTAGCATAACCAAATCATCTGGTAAAATCTGTTATAGTTGAGGTAACAAAGATTGGACAGGGTTTACACTGGACAAGGAATTCTTTTAACCATAGTCAAACTGCTGCTTTTGAAGTTATGGGCCTCCCTCCCGTTCCTACTGACCCCAGCCTCGATGTAGCATTCAACTGTGTTGTGTGTGTAAAATAAGCATGAAGAGGTTGAAAATAAGAAGGGGTGGGAGCTGAATTAAGTGAGATAAGAGGAAAGCACAATAGCCACGATCTAGTCACAGCTTAACCTAGATTTGGTTCTATTTGTGTTTGCCCCTAAGAAATCTGAATCTGAAATTTCTGGGATAAAGATTACAAGAACCTCATTATCTTTTTTAAAAAAAATACATTATAAAGCAGGGCATAGTAGCTCACAGCTTAAATCCTAGCACTTGGAAGGCAGAGGCATGCAGATCTCTACAAGTTCAGGGCCAGACTGATCTACATAGTGAGTTACAAGACAGCCAGAGCTATATAGTAAGACCCTGTCTCCAAACAAAACAAAACAAAAGAATTATGATATCATCTAATTTATCATGTATATGTTGTACATGTAATATTACATATTATATATACATTTATAGATTACATGTATGTTCATTTTGACAGCCAATTTTTACCAAACACTTTGTAACTTCATCACTGAGAAAATTTCTATTTGCTTTCTTCTTTTTTTTGTGGGGTACAGAGCCTTGCAATCACTCCACCACTTAGCTATATCTGTAGTCCATGTTTTGCCTTTAATAATCTTTAAAAGTATATACCAATGGGAAGATTGACACCTGCATTGAATTCAGTCTATATGTTCCAAAAGTAATGCACAGCTATGCATTATGGAATCTGAATACAAATACAAACACAATATAGATGAGAAGACAACCACAACTTCTCTGCTATGTATCTGGTTGGCAGAAGAGGGTGACTACTTGAATGCAAGGCACTTCAGTAAGTGCTGATGGTATCTGGGATTCTTTAGTCTCAGAATATTGAGGGAGGGGAACTGTTCCCTGAATTCAATGACAGGAGTTGGCTGAGTACTATGTAGACACATGAATTAGTTGAGAAATAGAATCAGAATAGGGCTTTTTTCCCAAGAGAATTTTAAAACTATTTCTAGAAAAATAACAAATGTGAAAATAAATTATACTAATCTGTCCATTAATTTCTTAAATTCAGAGCCCATTAAAACATGCCTCAAAGAAAGCTTGGAATGGCTGGTTCTACTCAATTAATTTTGAAATATTGGAAATCAATTAGTTACAGTAAATAGACCTGTTCTCATTATTTTAAGCAGCTTGCAGTTAGCTGCATAAAGAGATGAGTATACACATGACTTCAGGTGCAAAGACACACTGGCACTGACACACAGGGCAATGCACTTCTCTCCCTCAGTCTTCATCTTCCTCACACTGACCAGAACCAAATTCTAGCAGTGTTCTCACACTTTAACTAGTGACCTGTTTGTTACAGGACAGTTTCAATGCTGGCACTAGATTGTGCTTTTTTTTTTTTTTTTCCAAAATATGTGCAATCAAGACAGAAGCTTTTCTGTGAACATTGGGTGCAGATCCTGGCAATTGTAACACACTGCCAGTTCCTGTTTTCTTTCTTTTTTTTTTTCAGCCTGAATGTGAGATAGAATAAAACGTGTCTGACCTTTTCTCAGTCCCTCTCACTAAGGGTCCTGCTTTGCCAATGTGCCCCTTCCTTACTAGAGCCAGAAGGACGCATTCTCTCATTAAACACAGTCCGTTTGGTTGGTGCAATCTGCTTGCTCCTGCCTTTGATGTGCTGTTTGCATCTATAATTTCCAAGGTATTCATTTGCTCACCAGAGGGAAAAAAGATTAGGAAAAAGCATAATCTGAATATTTTCTACACTATTACATTGACTCATTATGTCATTTCTACGAGGGACAATATTGTGACTCATGAAGAAAGAGGGAAAAATGGAACATTTACTTCTTTGTTGGTTTGATAAGTACATTTTATGGTGACATGAGCTAATTGCATAGTTACCATGAAATAACATGCTTTATTTTTCTGTAATAATGTAGTAACTGCATAGTAACTTCTTAGGAAACAATAGTAATTATATGGTAATGTGTTAATGATGCTGTTTATTTTTCTTAACAACTAATAATTGTGCATATACTGCAAAATAATCAACCTCAGAGTAAATGCATGCAATTCCTTGATTTTCTGATCCTTACTTCCTCTTTTCCATTTCAAGGTCCATACACTACCCAACAGTCGATCCTTTTCACAGCCTCTTCTGCAAGCCTGTTAGGCTCTATAGTACATCCTTTAATGCTAGGTCATGAGGCTTAGAACGGTATCATAAAATGAACTGCCATGATGGGCTTTATGTTAAGTAACCCAGACGTCAAAACCCAGAAAGGCAAAAGCAAAGTCAGGGATGGCTTCAACTGCAGCTTTTGAAAAACTGCAGTTTCATGTTGAGCTGAGCTGGGCTTAGTCTAAAAGAGGCACACACTTACTTCCCAGGGTGAAGTTCTGCAGAAGGCACCAGTAGAACATCCTCGGCTGAATGATTCCTGAAATACTTATACTATATTAGAGAGAAGAGAGGAGGAAAGAAAGCATACCTCCACGTCTTAACAGTGGAGATGGCCATGTGACTTCTAAAAATATCAGTTCTCTGCAAAACAGGAATGTAACATACCATTAAAAATTCTCTCTCTCTCTCTCTCTCTCTCTCTCTCTCTCTCTCTCTCTCTCTCTCTCTCTCTCTCTCGTGTTTGAGTGTGTGTGTGTGTGTGTGTGTGTGTGTGTGTGTGTGTGTGTGTGTATGTGTGTGAGTAGAGGGAGATTCACATTGCAGATATGGAGCTACAGCTAAGGAAACAAGACAGAAAGCAAGAGGGAGACATCATGAGGTAATGAAAGGGTAAGAACATGAAAAGCATGGAAAAGGGGAGAGAAAAACCACAAAGAAACAGAGAAGGAAGGCAGTATAAGTCCCCCACACATGTGTATGTGTATGTGTGTATGTGTGTGTGTGTGAGTAGATGTGGAGCTAAGTTCTGAAGATTTTCTGTCTAAGACTCTTATGATTTTTTTAAAGATTTATTTATTTATTATGTACACAGAAGAGGGTGCCAGATCTCATTACAGATGGTTGTGAGCCACCATGTGGGTGCTGGGAATTGAACTCAGGACCTCTGCAAGAGTAGTTGGTGCTCTTAACGGCTGAGCCACCTCTCCAGCCACCTGACTCTTCTGATTTTTGATCAGCCTTGTTCTCCCTGTTCTTGGAGTTGTACATGGGTCAAAGACAACTCTTCATCGTAAAACTGCACTGCAGCTCCTGCTTCCAGCTTAGCACCAGGAAGTGAATCACAGCCTCCGAATAGGACTGCTGTTTTTCTCTGAGGTGTAATTTAGATTCTCTATCAAATACCATTGCGGCAGTGACTTTTAACATTTTCATGATTTATGCTGTTAATGAGCAAAGAATGAGAGCAGGTCAGGGTGCTCTCTGTAAAAAGAGTGGAGTGAAATAAAATTCTGCACACAGCCCCTACAGAAGCATTTCAATTTGGAGACACCTCATCCAGAGTGATCACCTTTAGCAACATGCTTCTGCTTAATGCAAAAGAAATGAAGCTTTTCTCTGGCTGGGAAACTGGGGAGAATTTTTGCCCATAATGGAGAACTAATTGAATGGAAAAGGAATGTCCCAAAAGTAGAAAAAGCCACACATCATGTGATTGAATAGAAAGATATGAATTTTATTTCAAAGAAGACAGGAGAGACAAACAGCTTCATATATCTGGGTTCACTGAAGCTGTTTGAATTTTGGAGACACAGTCTCAGATCCCAGGCTAGCTTCACATTCACTGTGTAGCTGAGGATGATCTTGAACATCTACTACCTGTACCTTTCAAGGGCTAGAACGACAGGCATTTATTACCATCCTAGGCTCCATTCTGAATTTTCTAAACCTTGTACTTCATTGTTTTAAAATAATGCTGCCTGACCTAAGAGAGCACTTTCTAACATACTCAGAAAATGATCAAGACCCTAAGTTCCTCAGACATACCACCCACTCACTCACCAGTGTAAGATATTTGAGACAGATATACTAACCACATCCCTAGAATTCAGTTCATTACCCCTGCACTTCTTTCTTTTGATATACTGATCCCTACTTAGAACTTATTTTCACTTTGAACTGATAATAAAGCAAAATTGACAGTTGATTCAGCTAGATTCTGAAATAGAATAAGAATGTAATTGAAATTTGTCTATGGACCCACTCAGTGTGAAAGAAATTCCTTCCACCTCTTGCCCTGCAAAATGTGCTGTGCTTCAGAGCGAAAGAACATAGTATTAATGGCTATATATGCTCACAGCAGCCACCAAGGGCTGGGGACTTATCTTCACTGAATGTTGAGTTATACATATACCCAACACCATAGAAAATGACGGTATTTGTAGATAGGACATTCAAAGAGATATATCTATGTGATAAGTTAGGGTAGAAACTTGGTACTTGCCTTTATGTAGAAGTGGTAGGTGTGGTATAGATATGATGAAGCTACTGCTTTGGTGTCAGCTGTTAGAAACCTCTTGGTGTCCCCAAGAATCAGGGATCCCATTTAGTTATTCTGTGATATGACAAGTGCAAGTTTCCTCTTTCCCTATTGGTTATTGAATCTAGTGACTGCAAATGGGTAAGTGGTGAGCCTTGTTTCTTTTTGGTAGGTCTAAATATTATACATCATCCCTTTAGGAACAGGTATGTTGATTCTAGGATATTGACCTCTTTTGTCTTTGGAAGCTCAAAAGGCAGTTTTTTTCCTTGTGGTTGCTGCTGTACTGCCAGATGGGCTCACTTCATCAGACACATATGCATCCAGTACTTCCTACTACCATACTGACTGTATCTGAACTGTGATATTTATTTTTTTATAGGGGGTAAACATGTTTTTTTTTTCCATAAAAGTCAATTTCCTTCGGAATTGCTTTTTCTACTCTACCAAGCACAGGCCTCTAAACCATCTGCCTGGATGGTTCTTTTTTTAACAGTGTTGCAGTCCCAGAGTTTTGTTTTTCACTCATATTTCAAGTTTTTTTTTTCATTTTTCAGTAATTTTGTTACTTGATACATTTGCTGGCACCCTGGCTAACTATGCTCATGCATTCCTTTACACCTTCTAAAACTGTAAATGCAATCCAACACATGGCTGTCTGAGGAGTCCAGGAAGTCAGAAGCTGAAAATCAGAGGTGTGGTGGGAGAGAGGGGTGCATGTGGTAGATAACTTTACTTGATTAGCTAGATTTAAATAGTGTCAGATGAATTTGCCAGGTGAAAATAAAAATTGTCAGTTCAGTTTAATTTCATGGTGAATCAAACAAGGAAATTAGATTCTGCTACTCTGTCAGTTTGATATCCACAGAAGTGACAATTAAAGCTGATGAGAGAACTTATATTTACTCTGAAATTCTTGATTTTCTGAAAGGCATGCAACTTTTATTTACCCTCTCATTGCAGAAGAATGTGGGATTACAGTAGCATCAGGAGAGATGGTTAGAATGTTCCAGATTTGGACTGAACAGCTGCAAAAGAGAAGCCAAGACTCACTTCATAGTGGCATAAACAGGTGAAGAGGTATGCTGGAAAGAGAAAGCCCCTGAGCCATTAGGCCGGAGGAGTTTAGAGCTGAAATGCAGATCACAGCACAGTGGTCACACCTCTTGCTTCAAGCAGACATGATTACATTAGAGCAAGTCAAGCCTAGAGGGCGAGGAATGAAAGTGTCTTTGCTTGGAGCTATGGCAGCCAGGCCATTCCAATTGACTTTAATAAGCTGAACCAAAGCCTTGGGCCATGTGAAAGACTCACATTTAAACACAGTGTACTTACAGAAAGTCTTCTCCAATACTCCTGCAAGCAAAAGGAATTTCAATGCTAAATTAGGGTTCAAAGGGTACAGAGAATTCAGCAGAACTGAAGCATGAAATAATCCAATGGGAAGTTGTTTCCTTGATTTGCAGCAGAAGTTCTGGGCAAAAGGTGGGTCTCAAAGACAAGAAGAAATCATTTCTCTCTGACTGATTCCAAAGAAAGTTTCAGGGATGACTGATTACCTTAGGATAACAGAGTCTGCATTGGTAGCTGTAAATAGAACAACAGGCAGAAGATGATTTAATTGAAAATGAAGGGTGGAGATGGTATTCTCAAGTTCATTACAATATGGACAGTTTCAAGGTATCCTATATTTAGGGAGTGTACATATAACAAGAGGGACCAAATATTCATATCTTTCTCCAAATCTTTTCATAGACATGGACATTGGGAGATCTCTTTTCTCTGCTCTCTTCTCCATTCTCCTTCCCTTTCCTCTAGCTGTCTCATTCTTCTCATTAACACAATAGCTAAAAAATTCCAACACTAGTTAGATATGTATTTTATAATAAAACAAAATATGCACATTAGTTTGTTGCTGGTTGTTTTTGCTCTTTTGGTGGGCCCTCCATCCAGCTCCCAAATAAATCACACACTGAGGCTTATTCTTAATTATACATGCCCAGCCTTAGCTTGGCTTGTTTCTTGCCAGTTTTTGTTAAATTATCTCATTTACTTTTTGCCTCTAGGCCTTTTCTTTTTCTTACTTCTATATAACTTACTTTCACTCTTACTTCGTGGCTAGCTGTGTGTCTGGGTGGCTGGCTCCTAGAATCCTCCTCTTCTTGTTCTCTTACTTTCTTCTCTGCCCCCCACCCCATATTTCTCCTTCTATTTATTCTCTCTGCCTGCCAGCCCTGTCTATCCTTTCTCTTGCCTGGATATTGGCTATTCAGCTCCTTATTAGACCATCAGTGTTTTAGACAGGCAAAGTAACACAGCTTCACAGAGTTAAACAAATGTAACATAAAAGAATGCAACACATCTTTGCATCATTAAAACAAAAGTTCCATAGCATAAACAAATGGAATATACCTTAACATAATATTCTACGACACTAGTTTTTCATTTTTTCTATCCTATATTAACCTCAATTTTTTGTAATTTAGCTAGCATATACCAAGATGATAATAGTCATAGTCAAAATGTAAAAATTAAATATGAGTGAATATGTTTAGATCCTAATATATATTTTGTAAACAGGAGAACTTCTTAGGAAGTTTATCAATTGAAAAAAATCTGTTTGTTTGTTTGTTTGTTTGTTTGTTTGTTTGTTTGTTTGTTTGTTTTGGGGACAGGGTTTCTCTCTGTAGCTTTGGAGCCTATCCTGGAACTTACTCTATAGACCAGGCTGACCTCCAACTCACAGAGATACAACTGCCTCTGCCTCCCGAGTGCTGGAATTAAAGGCGTGCGCCACCACTGCCCCACCTGAAAAATAAACTTGACTCAGAAAAACTTTGTGGCTAAGTGGGTCATATCATTACAATTACTGGTAATTTTTTAAAAAATTATTAGTTCCTTTAGAATTTTGTATGTTTTGATCACAAAACACTTCTTCCCCTAACTTCTCTACTATCCAACTTTGTATTGTCCTTTTTCTCTTTTTTTATCTATCAAGTTCAATTTTTAAAACCTATATATCCTTCAATGTGTGTTCCACTTCAGTGTGATCTATGTGCCATGGGCTACGCTTTTAAAGAAGACCAGCTCTCCCAGCAGCTATCAGTGGCAAATAGTACATTAGCTAGGTATGGGATTTCATGTCCACTTCCCCTGTCCATGCTGGGGTCTGGTATGTGTCTTAGTTACTTTTGTATTTCTGTAAAGACACACTGTGACCAAGACAATTTATAAAATTTTAATTGGGAACTTGCTTACAGTTTTAGAGAGTGAGTATATTACCATCATGGCAGGGAACTTGGCAGCATGCAGGCAAACATGGTACTGGAGCAGCAGTTGAGAATTTACATTTTTATCTGAAAGTTTGAGACAGATAGGTTGAGTCAATTGGAATGGCAAATGGCATGAGCTTTTAACACCTCATATCCACCCTTAATGACTCATTTCTTCTAACAAGTGCACACCTCCTAATCTTCAAATATATGAACTTGTGTGAACCATTTTTATTCAGAATACTATGGTCTGTTTGCTGGTTGATTTTTGTTAACTTGACACATACTTAGACTTATTAGGGGAGAATCTTAATTGAGGAAAGAATTCCATAAAATCAGTCTGTTGGAAAGTCTGTGAGGTATTTTCTTAATTATTATCTGATGTGGGAGGGCCTAGATCACTATGGGCAGTGCCAACCCTGGTCATTTGGTCCTGGGATGTATATTAAAGCAAGTTGAGCAAGCCATGAAGAGCAGATCAGTAAGCAACCTTCTTCCATGACCTCTGCATCACTTCCTACCCCAAGGTTCCTGTCACGAGTTCTTGCCTTAGCTTCCCTGGGTATGGAGTATGAGCTATAAGGATAAATAAACTTTTCAACTTCGAGCATTTGTTTTCTCTGTCATGGTGTTTTATCACAGTGATAGAAACTCTAGCAAAGTCCAGCTTAAGCTTGCATAGGCCTTATGCATGTAGTCACCACTGCTTTGAATTCCTGTGTGCAGACATCCTGCTGTGTCAGAAAAAAAAAAACTGTTTCCTGGTATTCATGTACCATCTTCAGCCCTTCACTCATTCTTCCCCCTCTTTTGCAATGATCTCTGAACCTTGGGAAGGGGTGGATGTTGTGCTATAGATATTCCATTTAGAACTAACACTAAAATCTCTTATTCGATGTACCTTGGTCTGTTGGGGATCTCTGTGTTAATCACCATTCCAGCTCAAACATAAGTTTCTCAAATGAAGGTTGAGAGATGCATACATCTATGTTTATAACAGTAAGCCATCAGGAATCAGTCTAATACCATGTCCATTCAGCAAAAGTTCCTAGTGATTTTGAGTTTCTTTAATTTAACATTACCAAAAGCAAATTAGACTGAAAATGGAGAGGGGGACCTTACACAATCTCTAGGTAATGATTCAAGATGCTTATAAAATAGTGCAATATCAGAATGTATCTTAGTTGTTTAGAAATGTGATCATTCTTGGAATTCAAAGAGTGGAGAAAGGAAAATTAATTACCTTTGATATATTTATTGGTGTGTGTGTGTGTGTGTGTGTGTGTGTGTGTGTGTGTGTGTGTGGTGTTTGAGTGTGTGCAAAGTGTGCCATGTGAGATGTGTGAGGGAAAGTGCATGCATTCAGACACCAGAAAAGAATCTGATCCAAACTCAGGTCCTAATGCTTGCAGAGCTTTTACCCACTCAGTCAACTCCCCATCCTCTGACCTTTCTTGGAGCAGAGTTAGAACTAGAATAGGGAGTAATGCACATTGACTCAGATGTATACAGTTCTCAATGATTTGAGTAATGCTTAAGCCAGAATCCTAGTATAAATGGAACACCCATCTTCTAGGGTACTTGTTATATGTAAACTCAAAAAGTGCCTCTTTAATACTTTGTCAACACTTTGAAAATGAGGTACAATAATGATAAACAACTTGAACTAGAAATGAGTTAACAGCAGTACACAGCTTGGCAGCCGTATGTAAACCTTCACGTTTCCAAATCTTGTCTTTTATTGGGAGGCTAATTGATGCTTGAGTGTATCATCTGAATCTTACAAGCAGATAAATATTCATAAGTAGAAAATTCTGCAATGTCTGAGAAGCCTGGAAAAAGACTCCCTTACCAGTCTGACTCTTCCTTGTCTTCCTCGTCCACTACTATGTTATGTAAAGTATCAGTTTGTTTGTATCGATTTCTTTTCCTTCCACTTCACTTCTTTTTTCTTTTTGCTAAAAGTGTTTTCATGGCAGAATCTTTACTAGATCATGGCTTGTCTTTCTATTTTATTGTTAACACACACTGGAAACTAAAATTTAATATATATTCTTTAGCTAATATTTTTGAAGAGTCCTTGAAGGAAAATACAAAAAGAAGATTGTGTGAGCTATGCCTTTAAATAATTACTTGCTGTGTAATGCCAAAGGGATTTTATCTTCAACACTGCTCTAGCCCCACCTTGGAGCCCTTTCTGAAGGTCTATTTTGGTAAAAATGATATAAATATGATCTTTGCAGCTTATAAAATGTTTCAAACTATGATTCCAATTCTTCCTAAAAATATATTTTACTGCTAGCATAATAATTGCCAATTGGAGCATTCCCTAGCTCAACCATAACACAGTGCCATGGTTCATTACCTGCAGACCCTCTACTTGTCAAGCCAGAGGCTACATGCAGATATTCCAAATGACTTCATAAACACAGGAGCACCTACTGTTAAGCAGTGATTAATTCCTACAAGATCACATGCTGCCCTATAATTCTCCCATGATCGATAGCATGAATGCAGACTTTGGCTACCTCAGCAAATGCCCAAAGGAAGCATCGTGGACATCTCTCCTCACAGGCATTTGTGGACATTTTATTCACCTTGGGGAGACACCTACAGCTTGTAATGTAAAGATACTTTAAGGCTTGCCCATACAGTTGCTCAGGATGAATAAAAATTGTTTCTTTCCCCCTTAATACATTAGATTATTTTTATGGTGCTCACTGATCCTTATACCCAAGAAAGAGTGAGACAGCTGCCCTTTCTGTTTCTCTGGCGTTGTTCCTGAGAGAAACAGCAGGTCATTTTATATTTTCAAATCCTCTATTCATTATACAAAAGTCTCTTCTAAGGACATACATCAGTAGTCAGTTCCATCCACAGCAGAGTACAAACAAGGAGGCATTTGGAAACCAGGGAGGTTACAACAGCTATCAACATTTCTCAGTAATGTGTTTCAGTTTTAAATAAGAATTCTACTGCCTCTGTGATGTCAGACAATGTATTTTGATTAAAACATTTCTTTATTGAATTTTTATGGGTCCATTACTGGAGTCCCTGGGTACATATATTTTTTTTCAGGACAATGCAATCCAGTAGTGAGGTGGGACTGGGCCTAGAGTCATAAAATAGGGAACGTTAAACTTAGTGGCTAAGGAGTGCACAATGGCCTAAATACCAGCAGGCCAAACTCTCCCAGGGGCCAGCCACTCCTTGAGTGAGATTAGATACTTAGGGTACAAGGTGAATAGCTGAATGCACAGCTTACGCTGGACAGATACATTTCTTTTCATTGACTGATTGACTGATTGATTGATTGAAACTGTAGCCCTGGCTGGCCTGGAACTTGCTCTGTAGAGCCTCAACTTGAACTCACTAAGTCCTCTGCCTCTCTCTTGCAAATACTGGGATTACAGCTGTGTATTTTCTGCCCAGTGCTGGCCTGGTACTATAAATATTTAACATTTTAAGTGATTAAGTGATTATACATATATATATATATATATATATATATATATATATATATATATATATATCCTTGATTATGTAGAAAATGTAGGCTGTGAAAAGTCCTGAATTAGATATAATGACGACAAGTACAGTTTGGATTCCTCAACACAGATGAAGAGATAGCCAGGGGGCATCTCCACAAGGCCAGTGAAACGAGGGAAAATAATGCATTCAAAAGCCTTTTTGAAAAGGTCAAAAGTGGGTAGCAAAGAGAAATGCTACTATTTATTTGAGGATGAAAACTGCAAAATAAGCTTGCAGAATCTTCTTTACAAAGAAATAAATGAAGATTTAAAATGATTGCTTTATAAGTTGAACATTTTTGTTTTTAGGCCTGGTTGTTCTTTATCTCCTTTAAAGTTGATTCTGGCCATAGTGAGCGGGCACGGCAGAAATGACCCACGTATACCTGTTTTGCCATGCTGAGGTGGCCTTGTACTTTTCCTCTAGGCTCTAAACTGGGGAAAGCTGATCAGCTAAGTGTGGTTGTAAATGAAAAATTACATCCAGTTCATAGATTATTGTAGAGGAAGTCATTACTTTCATATTTTTGGTTTATTGAGATGTTTTACATCATTTTAAACATATGAAATGACATTGAAATAAAATAAGTCATAAGAATCTTGACAGAATTTTCACTGTCTTGCTTTAGAATTGCTCTCTTTTCTGTGGTGTGTGTGTGTGTGTGTGTGTGTGTGTGTGTGTGTGTCTGTGTGTGTGTCTGTGTCTGTGTTTGTGTCTGTGTGTCTGTCTGTCTTAGGATTTAGATGAGAGGAGATTAATCCTGAAAGAAGACTAAACAACAGATCCAAAGCAATGAGAAATTTGAATGATAAAATAATCATTTTGCCTTAGTCATCCGCCAGTCAGGAGAATATTCTTGGCTAACATTAACTCTTTAGGATTCAAAGTCAAGACTCGCATAAATTCTGAGGGATTAGTTACCATCTCAAATCATAAAATACTGCTGTGAAATCACTGTAGTTTCTAAAGTGTCTGTTAAAGACAGTTGATGTTGAAGTTTTGTGTTTCTCTCTTAAGAAAAAAACTGAAGTGTGAAACACACATCATGCCACATTCACCTCCCCCCACACACAAAATCACACTGAGTGCTGGGATTAAAGGTGAGCGCCACCACCACCCAGCTAATATATATTCTTAATGTAATTCAAAACCTAA
>CABHPR010147489.1:0-10152 GCA_902168415.1 Peromyscus melanophrys
TGTTTTGTTTCTATGGCAAACTCCTGACTACCAGGAGCCAAGGAAAATCTTCAGAACCTTCTTAGTAAATGAATACGCTGGAGAAGGCACACAGGCCTCCAGAGGCAGCAGGCCCCTACTCTGTCTCCAATGCTGGGAGCCCTGCTCAGCTGGGAAGGTCACTGCATCAGAGTCCTGAACCAGGTCCCTACTGACAGACGGAAGGCAAGTGGGTAACAGAGCCATAATCAGGCTGATCTTGGCACAGGGTAGCATCCTTATTTCCTCTACGGTAGTCAAAAGCCATTCACTCCTGAGACTGGCCCACAAGTAAGGCGGGGTGAGAAAACATACCCGCTTCCTTCCTAGTTCTCACGTTAATACAGAGGACTTGGTGTCCAGTGGGACACCTGTCCCCAGCCCTTCCCCTGCTCTCCTGCCGAGGCTGCCCCGGAACCAGGCAAGGGGTCGAACTGCACCAAGAGTTGGAGTCACTTGGGGAAACGTTTAAGACAGGATTTACCAGGAAAGAAAACCCAGACAACATAAATATCTAATTAAGTTTGGGAATTCTGGAACTGTAGTCTGATGGAGATGTGCTTCTGAGGGAATAAAGCATGAACAAGGTGAAACTTTGAGTCTCTGAAAAAGGAAAATAACAAAACATGACAAAAGACCCTAAAAGTCAGATGCTAGAATAATCTGTCTCCAGCAGTCTCCCCGCCCCCATTCTCCCGCCCTCCCGCCGCCGCTGGAGTCTCCGGTCTTCAGGTGGATTACAGGATGGATGGCCCCGAGCGCCCCGAAGATCTCTTACCTTCACTATGCTGATAGGCTTTCGGGATAAGTGGAAGCTGGCGTAAAGCAGGAACGTCAGCACGAAAATGAAGGCCCGGTACCTGGAACGCATGTCGTACACAGGGCATGAGAGGTGTCGCACTGAGCCGTCTGTGTGTTAGTCACACACCAACCCCGCTTTACAGTCTCAGGGCAGTCTCAGGACATTAAAGACACTGCTATTCCCGACTGTCCAAACCGAGACCACTGAAGCCCGTGGCAGGAGCTGGGGGGGAAGCCAACGTCTTCTGCCCCATCCCCCACTGAGACACTGTCCCAACGACAAATAGTTCTCTAGTGGATTCCACGGCGGGGGGTGGGGTGGGGGGTGGGTTCTATGATTCAAGACATGTTTGACACCCGTTGATAGTGTCAGACCCCATGGGTTGAGGGTTCTGTCCCACACGTGGCCTCCATTTCTAATGACAGGTAATAAATGGTGGCTCCTACAGGCCCTGTCTCTCTTCAGTTCGTTTGCTTGAGGGACTCTCTGAACCCAGAGAAACCCTTTCTTGCATTTGCCTTTTGTTACACAGCCCATGGAGCCAGTTAGCCTGACAAGAATAAGGCCATGCTCAAGAGACGCTTGTCTCCCCGTCTCTGACTACGAGACTTTTGAAACCATGAACCCCAAGAAGTGAGACTCTTCCCTAGGATGCTCGTGCCTGGAGAAGGGAAGGGCTAGAGCCTTGGCCAGCCTGAGGGAAGAGACCTGCAAGGAGAGGTGGTTCAGTGAACGAAACTGCTTGCCACCAAGCCTGACAACCTGAACTCAAACCCCCCTAACCTACAGACTGGAAGGAGGGAATCCATTCCTGCAAGCTGTACCTCCCTCCCACAATTCATCATGACAGGTGCACATTCACACCCATATACACAGAATCAACACGAATATACAGATGTTTCTTTAAATGAGAGGCCAAAATAAACATTTCCAGACTTAACCAAGACCCCATTTGAAGTGGAGAAAGCAGGGTGGTGGTTCTGTGTGATCCAGCCTGATTCACATGTAGAAACTGGCTTCGGGATAGGGAAGTAACTGTCTGAGCTCTCCTCTCCCGGGGGAAGCCTGAGTGGAAAGTCTGCAGGACACTCCCTCCAAGCCCACAAGGTGACCAGAAGAAAGTAAACCTATGAAACTCAAACAGAGTTCTTCCCAGCACTCAGGAGACAGAGCTGGGCTTGTCCCCGCAGGGGACATGCTGTGTCTCTGTGGCCTCTGAATGCCTCCCTGGGGCAGAACAGAAGGTTCTTGCCATTCTTTGGCCAAAGCTGCTACACGGGCCCATCCCCTGAGCCTGAGGCTGGTTATGAGAAGCCACCCACTGACCTCTGCCAACCCCATTTCTAGCTCCCAGCCAGACTCTAGCTCCTCTCCAGATACTTCCTTCAGTGCCCAGGGCAGGGCAGCCTGGGCATGGGTTTCCCTCCAGAGCCTCTCCGTTTGACTCAGGAGCCTGGGATAGCTTCCAGTGGCCACTGCTCAGGGCTGCCTGGCTAAGGCTTTAAGAGGGATGACTCAGTGGCCTGGGGCTCTGTCTGTCTATTCCACCACCGGAATTGAAACTCTCCTATTGTGATGAGGAGGGCTGGGTCCTGAAATACTACATTCCTCCTCAGTCTCACTAGGTTTCAGTCAGGAGACAGGGGGATGAGGTGGTAGTAGCCTTGGGCCCCACTTTCCACCAGGCTCTAATTCAGGAGACTCAGGGAAGAAGGTGTGAAGCTCTTCGGGACAGCCCCTCACTCATGCTGGTGAAGCCATAAATGGACCCTTCTGAAAGAGAGAGCCTCATGGAGGCTCACAAGCCACCTCCTGTGGGTTGGAGTCAAAGGTCAATGAAGAGCAGGCAGGATTTCCTGGAGGCAGAAAAGGAAGTCCTTATCTACAAGTAGCTGGTGCTGGGCCCAGCCTCCTTCCTCCATTTCCAAAGTCACCCTTCTATCTTTGGCCTCGGCTTCCTAGAGGACTTGGGGTGTGGGAGAGGTAGTGGCTGTAGACTGTCTTTCACCTTCCAGGAGGGTCTGCAGGTGGTAGCCGCTCTCAGCCAGTGGCCACCCCACCCCGCTTGGCCTCTGGGAGAGGAGGGTCTGGTGCGTTTTCATGGAATTGCAATTCCGATCTATGTGACTGAGGTCCCTCAGGATTCCTCAGGAGCCCTTGTTCCACGTGGCAGCTTAATCGCCATCCTCTTCACCATTCACAAAGTCGACCCATTCTGCATGGACAGGAGCAGGGGTTCTGAGCATCGATTTATTCAGAAATAATGTCCTGACGATGTCATGAGTTAATACGAGGTCTAGCCAGGTTAGCGTGGCCCTAAACTGGGGGACTGGTGTCCTCCTAAGAAAAGATGTTGGGAGTGGTGGCACACGCCTTTAATCCCAGCACTCAAGAGACAGAGGCAGGTGGATCTCTGGGAGTTTGAGGCCAGCCTGGGCTACTTAGAGAGACCTTGTCTCAAAAAAGCAAAAACCACACAGAGACGCAGAGGGACTGTGGCAGCAGAGACAGAGGCCGGTGTGATGCAGCTGGTCGCTGGCAGTGCCGCAGCGCAGAAGAACAGGAAGGTGAAGGGAAGCTGTCCCCGGACCTGTCAGATGGCCATGACCCTGCCGCACTTTGAGTTTGGACCCTCAGCCTGCCGAACTGGGAGGGGCTTGCTTTTGTCTTTTGAGACCCAGCTTCATGGTATTTGGTTTCCAGGGAGGAGTGCACCTTTGGTTTTTATGTGATGCTACAGGTGGATGTGGGCAGATGAAGTAAGTGAAGAGAAACCAATGGTCTCAGCATTTTCTCTCCAGTGCTCTGCTTATACAGTTATGACAAATGGTACATGTCACCTCAAGAACAGAGCCTGGGTTAACCTTGAGTTTCTAGCGGAAAAAAAAAATGCACATCCCATCAATGCCAGCTCAGGGCCAGGATGCACCCCCAGACTCTCCTCAGGGGTATCTGTATGGTTCAGACATGCACAACTATTTGTTATATTGTAATATAACACTGACATCTATTCATTCCATTTGAGAACCACGCAGTCAAGTTACAACAATAACCAAAAATCTCTCTCTTTCTCACATACACACACTACCACCACCACCACAACTGCCATGTACCACACACACACACACACACACACACACACACACACACACACACAAAACACCTCATGTTTTAAGACAACTTATGATTTTGTGTTGGATTGCGTCCATTGCTATCCTTGACTGCCAATCAGATAAGCCTGGATGGCTCCTGCGTTGAACATTTGGTTACTAGCTGGTGGTGCTGTTTCGGAAGGTTGTCAAACCTTTTGTGGAAGGGGCCTACTTAGAAGGAGATGTCTGGGGAGTGGGCCTTGAGGCTTACAGACTGGCCCTACTTCCTGTACCACTGAGATCAGAACAAAGCAGCCCCGTGCTTCCATCGTGGCAGCTGACAGCAGCTTCCCTGGCTACGCCTTTCCTACCACGAGGGACCCTACCTTCAAATGTGCACAATAAGGCCTTCCTCCCTTAAGTTGCTTTCTTTCAGGTCACAGATGGAGAAGAGATGAGACAAGTAATTAATACAGTGCCCTTGAGTGTCACATCCTTCAGAGAAGCAGTGGCAAGCCACTGTGGTATCGTCTGGTCTTGGCTTAGTGTCACTTGCCTCAGTCACCTAGGAACTCAACAAGTGCTTTTGAGAAGAAGTCCTCGTCAGTGTGGCTGGTTTAGAGACAAATCCCAGCCCTTTCTGAACTCAGAAACCAGGCAGCCAGATACAGAAGGAAGTTCATGCCTTTGTCAGAGCCTTGATCGGGAGACAGATGCCACTGAGATTGACACTGGTCACCTGTTAAGTCACCACCTGCCTTGGCAACAGGATCTTTTCCCACACTAAGTAGAGATAGGAATTTTGTAGGAGTATGCTATGAGATGATGGAGATGGTCTTAGGTCCCAGCTACCAGGCCTCTGATACCGGAGGCTGGCCTCCTGGGGAGGGAAGCATGGTCCTGCTCCAGTGGGTCACATGTTGTGACATTTGTGAGGATATAGCAGATGCTTTTCTCATTCAATGGGCCACCATCTACTCCTAGGATCAATTATTTGAAGTTTCAAGTTTTTCTAGACCTTGTCAGCAAGCAACAGTCCCTTGGTGGTACTCATGGCTTTGTTTCCTGGCATCACATAGCATACCTGCCCATCTTCTGCTGTTCCTGCCAGTTGGGACATGAGTGTCTTTGAGGCTCTGGAGAAGGAGATCAGGAGCCAGGTGTGCAAACCTGTTCTGGACCTCTGCAGTCCCTTCTCATTCCACCTCCACATGCCTAGTCCCTCCTCTCCCCACGGAACCTCTAACCCCTCCCCCTCCCCAGCCCCGCCTGCCAAAAAGGGCCCTGTCTGACTTTCTGGCCGAACAAACATCTGCATATCCAAAATGGGAGACAATCCATAAAACATGTGCTTGAACCTGTCAATGACTCAAGGTCATAAAAGACAGACAGCGCCAAGGGACATTTTTTTAGACTAAAGGACACAAAACCCACGAGATGGCAAAATGCAGTGTGTGGCTCTGTGTCAGATTCTGGATGGAAGAGGAACTGTCAAAGGTCTCACTGGACACTGGACATGGCATTTAACATGGACACTGATCACAGGGCCTCAGGCTTGCAAGCATTCTACCATTGAGCTACATGCCCAGCAAAAGCAAAATCTACATAGAAATTATTTAAAAATAAGAACGTACAATGCCTGCCACACACACCTACGTAAAGCAGGAGGAGCAGACGAGGCAAACAGTAAATAGTAACAATCTGTATACACAAGAACGCATCACAGATTTACAAACCAAGCTAACTAGTCTCCCAATAAAAGTGTGTCAAGGGTTGTGGCTAGAGTCTCAGCAGACCTCGAGGGAGAGTTGTAGAGAGAAGCCATCTGCAGATGTTCCCAAACCCACCCTGAGGACTTTCAGAAGAGCCCAGTGGACTGTGTGGAGCGGGTAAGTGGGCTAGAATGAGCCTGGGCAGACGACTGCCATGCTGAGCAGAGGGAGAGCAGAGCTTCCCAAGAAAGACCTCAGAAAAACTCAGTCGCCACAAATCGTCTCCTCAGAGCAGCCGGAGAGGCGAGGAGCCGCCTCCACCGGTAATAGGTACTACCGGCTCCTGCCACCTGCGCTCTTGAGGACTTTCTTTCCTTTCCAAAAGGCCATTTGTTTCCCTGCTAAGTGCCCGTTCCCATGTCTCCTATTAAAGACGATAATAAGCCCCGGGTTCTAAATACACGGTGGGACGCACATTTCTCTGGGAACCTCCGTGAACATGCGATGAAAACCTTTTTCTCTCCTTCACCTGTCTCCTCAGTTTAACTTGCTAGTGCCCAGGCACTCAACATAGAGGGGATAGTAGGGCTGAGGACTCGGCTCAGCACCAGAGTGCTTGTTTAGCACTCACAAGCACCACAAAAATAAAGAGAAAAGAGAAAAGATAAGTTTTTCCTTCCTGGCAGATGAGGAGTTCAAATGCTGTCTGCGATGTCACCACCAAAACACAGGACTCTTGAGGGCTACAGGTAACAGCAGCCACCATGCAACAGCTTTGAGAAAGCCGGACACCCATGCTCCATAATGAAATATGGGTGGAAAAGCCACCCAGTGCCCCCTGTCACTCTGCCCCACACATCACCACTCCAAAGGGCAGACCAGAGCTTACCACTGATCCCTGGAGAAGGCGATGATGAAGCGGATGCCCACAGGGAGTCGAGCCATTTACGTCGTTCCTGACCTCGAAGCTCCAGTCCCGTAATCAGCTGCTCCAGGAAACAGGTTAAGATTGTTTTCTGACAGCCCTGCAGTTCACACAGCCTGGAAAGCAGCAACCACAGACGTGTCCTACTGGGTCCTGCCCATTCTTCCTTCCATCAGGGTCGGCCGAGCTCTGTGGGAGAAAGAGAGGCATTAAGAACCTGTGTGGTCCTGATGATAGTACCCGGGAGACACTGGCAGGCAGAAGTCACTCCACAGATGGGGAGAGGCCACCCACGACTGATCAAAGCTACATGTCTGATACCAGAAGAAGCTTCTGCCATGGATGCCCTGGGGAGGATTGCTCCAACGGAGCTCACAGAATGCTCCAATGATTCCTGAGAGGAAGTGGGCACTCATCTGCCTAAAGGGCTTCCAGAGATGAGTCTGGCCACTCTGCCCCAAAGCATATGTCTACTGTTTAGTCCTGTACACAATTATTAGAGCATGGGGTCGGGGCAGGCACTGGACTTGCTCCTTCCATTACTACTCACTAGGCCTCCTGTGAGCCTCAGCAAGAGAGGATTGTGGGCCTGAGCAGAACGGCAGAAGGGATCAACCGTCAGTCACTTGGGCTGCTGTGGTTCTGCAATTGAGTCTGCCATACCTAACACCAAGGGGATGAACTTCCCACCTGCCGCTGTGGTTCCCTGTCCTGTCTGTGCTCATTAGCTTGGGAAAATGAACTTGCTCTGAAGGCTAGGCTGAAGAAGGGCAATGCTGGAAGGGATAGAACAAAGCCAGAGAACTGATAACAGACCCAGCACTGAGGTAGGCGGGTCTCCTAGCCTCAGGACATACATTCCCAAGGCATTGTATTTTTCCAAAGTGGAACTACTTCCCCACCTATGAGCTTTCAACAGACAAATATCCTGGGCTGGGGGCACAGCTCAGTAGTGGAGTAGCAGGGCACTTTGGGTCCCAAACCCCGCAGTTCACATGCACACAACCTGAAGAGAGTTTAGCCCAGAAACCAGCCCCAGAACCCTCACGGAGGTATGGAGGCCTTTCTACCTCAGCCAGGAGAGCTCCACCTTTCCCAGGCCCCCCCCAGGGGCCTTAGCAAGTATAACTCAGTCCTGACCCTACGCAGACCCAGACCCAATAGCTAGTCCACTTCCTTAACTTCTCCAGCTAAAAATTGAGGGTCTAATGGCATCAACATTGTTATGCACAGACATGATCTCAGAGACGCCTTGGCACAGGGCCTGGTATACAGTAGACAGTCCATTAGTACCAGTGGGGGTGGTTCTGCCGGTGAGCTTCAGGGAGGGCAGGGTTCCCTGCCCCATAGTGTAGCACAGAACAAAAGCAAGGAACTCAGTTGGAGCCAGCCTGGTGGCTTATGCCTGTAATCCCAGCACCAAGAGGCTGAGGCAGGAGGACCATTTTGAGTTGGAGGCCAGCCAGGGTCACCCTAGTGAGTACCAGGCCAGCTAGAGCTTCGTAGCGAGACCCCGCCTCTAGATTTACCCAAAAGTTGCAGGACTTTGGCTCAAATCTCCATATTTAAATGACACCTTTCTTTTCTTTTTTTTTTTTTTTTTTGTTTTTCGAGACAGGGTTTCTCTGTGTAGCTTTGCGCCTTTCCTGGAACTCACTTGGTAGCCCAGGCTGGCCTTGAACTCACAGAGATCCGCCTGGCTCTGCCTCCCGAGTGCTGTGATTAAAGGCGTGCGCCACCACCGCCCGGCTAAATGACACCTTTCAAAAAAGGTTTGCTTGAAATGAGTACTTTGGGCTTGTTCCCTACATATGTTTCGAGTGCACCCATGAAATACCTCTGTGATGATGGCTTCGGATTAAAGGATTTGGTTCCAACTGTACAAGGCTTGAAAGTGGACGGCCAGGGTTCAGTTTTTTTCCTCCACCAAAATACTGAAAATGCACCCCCTGCTACCAGCGAAATCTGTCATCCAGCAAAACCTCCAAAGCTCCAAAGCATAAAGAGTTACCAGGAATTAGAGATCTGACACCCTCACACACACACACATACCCGCAAAATACCAATGCAAATAAAAAAAATAAGTTAATTAAAAAAAAAAAGAGTTACCAGGAAAAAAGCCCCTGGCTTTTTCCATTATATGCCAACGATTCCCCTGAGTGGTGTGTGTGTGTGTGTGTGTGTGTGTGTGTGTGTGTGTGTGTGTGTGTACATGCACTACCCATTCTCACAGGAAGTGTACCTTAAGATGGACAGATGGTACTTCCACATTCGGGGTGCTGAGAACTCAGCTTAACAAAGCCCTTTTCTTGCTGGCCTGGATAGCATCCCCCAAATCTGTGCAGTTTTGTTCCTGTCCTGGATATCCTCTGTAGACCAGGCTGGCCTTGAACTCACAGAGATTGCCTGGCTCTGCCTCCCGGGTGCTGGGATTAAAGGGGTGTGCCACCACCGCCCAAAATCTGTTCCCTCCAAATCCCAGGTCATAAAGGCTACTGACACACCCTCCTGGAGCCCAAGGCATAGCTTTCACTCCAAGGCAGTGGTTCTTAGCCCATGGTTCTCAGCCTGTGGCTTGCAAACCCAACAGGGGTCACATATCAGCTATTTACATTATGATTCACAACAGTAGCAAAATTACAGTTATGAAGTAGCAACAAAAATAATTTTATGGTTGGGGGGGTCACCATGACATGAGGAACCGTATTTAAAGGGTCTTAGCATTAGTAAGGCTGAGAACCACTGCTCTAAGAGGAGAGATGAGGCTAGCCCAGCTAGACGGGTTTCACATCAAGACAAATCCCAGCCCTTCCATTTGCCTGGGGGCGCCTTCTCAGGCACAAGCACACTTCCTCCTGCCCATCCCTACACTGAAGGGGAGCACGTGGCTTGGCTGAAAGGCTCTGGCATACAGCCCAAGCACATGAAAGTAGTTTTTAAATGTCACCTCTTAGAAGCTCCCAATGAACTTCAGCCCATTAAAGAAAATGATAAGAAGGCAGTGAGAGGGAAGAGGGGACAATTAGGAGCTAGTGCACTGTGACATAGCACCCCTACCAGGCTCAGAAGCACAGGCAGCTAGCCCTTCTCACAGAGCCTGGCCAAGGGCTTAGGGACAGACACACCTACCATCTGTCCTTCCTGCCCCAGGGCTCTGAGCCACTCAGAACAGTGTCCATCCACCCTCCAAGGAGACTCAGAAGCCGCTGGAAGTCAGCAAAAGAAAGAGTAATGCCTCAAGGTTTTTTCCCAGGCTTAAGCACACAGACAAAACCATAGCACCCTAAGGCAACACGTCAAAATTAGGGCACACTTAAGGACAAACCTGAGAACCAGACAACCCCCTCCAAAAGTTTCATGAGTTTTTGTTTTAAACCAAGACAAACTACAACCTTTCCAAGCAAGCACTTTGTAAGCGTTGAAAGGCTCCATTTCCCGCGGGAGATAAACAGAAATCGTCATTTTCACTTGTCCTGCGTTTAAATACAAGAAGTCAGAATTCTGTCCACCACCACTCCTAGCTCATTCACAGACAACACATCCCAGGTGTTGCTCATGGAACCGAACTTGTAAATGTACTCCCAAGACCGCAGGATGCAAACC
>CABHPR010147490.1:0-20431 GCA_902168415.1 Peromyscus melanophrys
CCCTTCCTTCTTTTCTTTCATATAACAACTTATGCTTGCAGGAACTAACTTCCCCTGCATTAATCCCTCCTGAGACTGATGACTTACAATGAGGCTCCACCCCTTAAAGGTTCCATCACCTCTTCACGTCACTACACTTGGGACCAAGTTTCTATCTAGCACAAGACCTTTTGGGGTGATGCATTCAAGTCAAGTTCAAACAGAAACCCATATATTTGAGGAAAGTAAAATGAATATGTGAACCAAAATAAGCAAAGTTAACTTACAGGAATTGGAACTTGTGTAGGATGATGGAAACTCCAAAGAAATCCACCCAAACATCCAGAGGAGAGAGCTATGAGAAGACAGGGAAACCAAGAACAGGATGCTATGAAGAAAGAGGCCCCAAATAACTCCTGGAAATTCAAAATTTAGCAGCAGAAATTAGTTTCTCAGTAGTTGAATCCAAAGCCTGGAAGATCAGTGATGGTAGTTTTGATTTTGTTTTTCTTCTGAAGTGGCGTTTTTAGGACCTTGGACATTGTCTGGTACATAACTGGTGCTCAAAAACTTACTAAATAAATGAGCGAGTGTATTATAATGAGTCACTCTCTTTCATGTTCCTGGAATAGAGCAAAAAGAAAGAGATGAAAAATAGAAAAGGGGGGAAAAAAAGCAGAACTAAGCAAAAGGCCTCCAGGAAATCTAACATTCAAAAACGGGGGACTCCAGAAGAGAGGGATAGAGAAATCAAGTAGGAAAAATAATGATGAAAAACATGTTGTAAAACCTCCCCAGGATGAATGACTTGAGTTTCTAGGACCAGCATACTGGAGGAAAGATGCAGCTACCCCAAGGCACATCAATGATAAGATTGCAAACATTAAAGACAGCTAAGCTGGAAGCTAGATAGTGATGGAGCAATACTTTCAAAATCCGTGGGGAAAGTGATTCTCAACTAAGAATTCTGCCTCCAAACAACCAATCATGAAGGCAGAAGAGAGATATTTTAAGATGAGATCTCAAGTGATTTGTTTGCTAGGCATATCCTTCTTGATGTTTTGTACCAACATGAGAGGACATAAGTCAAGGGAAGGAAAGACTTGGTATCCGAGGAATCAGCTCGAACAGAAGCCTGAGGCAGAGGAAACATGTAGAATTTTGAGGAGAAGAAGTTCCCCAAATGACCATTGTGTAGCTCTGAGAGTATCTAGTCTAAACCAGAGTAGGCCAGGAGACTCCAGAGAGACTTTCTCAAATCAAAGTCAATGAACACCTAGTGTGTTTGGCTGTATGGAGAAGAGATTTATATTACCAAGGTGTGTTTGGGGCTAAAAAAGTAGAAGTATTTGTGATAAGTATATAGAAGCCAAGAAGACCATTATTAAACACAGGGGAAACAAAATGTGCAAGAATAGAAAAGCAATAAAGTCATAGCAGTGGTTTGCCGTGATGGGCATTTACATAATAACAGTCTTGTAGAAACTGTGTGTTGAGCTAACCAAGTTTGCTCTCTGGCATTATGGGGACAGGAAGATGGAAAAGTGGTATGCATATGGTAGGAGAGGAAGGGGAGGGTTACTTCTTTGCCTTCCAGGCATGCCAAGAAAATACATTTTTTTTTTTTAAGTAGAAACACAAGCATGTTATTTCCTGACATAGAAAGAGAAAATCAGCTTAGGGGTTGGAAAGTGCTTACCTCCAGGGAGGGGGAGATAGCGTGGAGATTACAGTGGCGGCGGGGCCACGCTGATTTTAACATTCAGCTTTATAGAACTATTTCCTCCTTATACTGTGCATGTCCACATCTTTGATTAAAAAATAGACTAAATTTAAAAAAAGCAGGAAAATAAACCAGGTGGTGGCAACAAAATTAAAAAAAAAAGACCAGTTTATAAATAGTGGGGCATTGATTTAGCATGAAAGGAGGTTTTTAAAACTATGAGACAAACCTCTCTTCCATTCTTCATGAAACAGGTTTTTTCCTGCTTGAATTGAGAAAATTACATTGGATAACCAAAAGTTTATGAAGGAGCTTATACAGGTTCAGTATTGTTATGTTAAAAGAAGTAACTCTTTGACTTGGGGAAAAAAGATGGGAGACCTTTCTAGTCTAGAACAAAAGGTAGAAAGTTCTGGAATATTTCTCTCTTGGCAGAATGTTGTCAAGGGAGACTTTAAACTTCCTTTGAAAGGATGCTTCAAAGTGATTGCTCTCCTGTCTCAAAACCAATTTAAGATGTTTTTTTATTCAGCACCCAATGCATGCCAAGTGCTGCCAAAAGCTTTGGCATTAACTATTGATGGTTAATATTGACTCTCAACTTGACAGAGTCTAGAATCATGGAAGAGCTGAGCTGCTAGGCATATCCGTGAGGGATTAACTTGATTTGGTCAATTGAGAGGAGAAGATGAACCCTTAGAGTGGGCCCCAGACTTGGTCCTGCACTATTTCAAAAGGATAAAGCAAGCTAAACATCAGCATCTATTGCTTTCTGCTCCCTGACTGGACATATTGTGACCAGCCCCCCCCCCCCCCAATTCCCATCACCATGCCTTCCTTGCTCTGGTGTCCTCTTGAAGTGTGAGCAAAGACAAACCCTCCTTCCCTGAAGTTGCTTTTGTCAGAGTATTTCATCATGGCAAGAGGAAGTAACTAATAACTCAACTAAGATCAATCCCCTGATACATGTAGGTAACTCATTTGAGACACAATGAGCTTACCTCACTAGTACCATGTCACTAGACACGTAGATGGCACTAAGTGGCTGTGAGCCCCACAGTCTGACTCCAAAGCCATGGCTGGGAAAAAGAAAAAGTTCTTTTCTTTGACAAGTATGTGGATTTAATGAAGTCCAGGATGATGGCGTCACCTCTAATATCACAAAAGACCATTCATACAGAAGATGGACCAATGGTCCAATTGGCAGGTGACTAGGTTGCAGCATCTGCTCCTTAGATGCCTGTGGCCCTGGCATGAGTTACATCATTTCTCTGAGTCATCCTCAAAACAAGGAGGTGGTACCAAATGGTCTCATCATTTCTTCTTTTTCCGAACATCGGGCTACCCTGTAATACATCCAAAACACATGGGAAATTAGACAGTGACGTGAGAAGTCAGAGGCAGGGGCACTAGAGTTAGCAACACCTTTGGTGCCATTGGGTTTTTAGGACTTTGATACTCTCAGCAGAAGCTGGTGAGCATTTTGGGGGAAACAGCAGTGGTGTCTTCTCACTTGGATGTTCTCCACAGTCTCTGGCATCCCAGCTCAAGGGCACTCAGGGAAAGACCATGGAATCCTCATGAGAAGATTCTCATGAGACTCCTTTATCACATTCTTTCCTTCATCATTGCTGCTTTTATTTATTCAGTGAGTATTGATCATAAGTGTATTATGTGTTGGGCACTGCTAGGGAACACAGTGATGGATAGGCTACAGTTTTTGCCTTCTAGAAGTGTCTAATATGGTAGGAGAGAAGAGGCTTATTAGCAAATGACTGTGATGGAATGTTTAGTTTGTTTATCAAATCAATCTGCACAGGTCATGACATTTGCAGGAAAATGGATGAACCAGAAACCATCATGTTAAACAAAATAAACCAGACTCAGAAATAGATACCACTTTTTTTTTTTTGACAAGGTTTCTCTGTGTAGCCCTGGCTGTCTGGAACTCTCTCTGTAGACCAGGCTGACCTTGAATGCAGAGATTCGCCTGCCTCTGCCTTCCAAGCGCTGGGACTAAAGGCATGTGTCACTGCCACCCAGTCACATTTTTTTCTTATCTGTGGAATGTAGGGGGAAAAAAGGCATGAAAGCCAAAGAGAGATTATTAGAGAAGAGAGAAGAGACCATGGGGAGAGAGAGGGGAATCAAGAGGGTAATATAGGGTAAATGTGATCTAAGTGTGTTATACACATGTATTGAAGTCACAATGAAACCCTTTATTCCCCATAATTAACATATGACAATTCAAATGTTTAAAAAGATAAGAAAGAGAAAGGAGGCACCCAGAGAAGAGACACAATTCACTTGACAGAGGAATTGGTGCTTACAGGAAGGTAGGATTAGAGCTGGATGAGTACTGTAGACAGATGTAGGTGCCCTGGAACAGCAGGCTATGTTTAGAAAGCAAGAAATTGGGTCTGTGCCTCTCTATGATGGGGAATCATCTTCCAAAGAAGAACACATTTAGGTGCTGTGAAGATGAGGAGACATCAAAGGGTTTGGATTTTCACCATGGAACAAAGGCTTTGAGGACCAGACTTGTAGGGGGCCGGCTGCAGAAGGAAGGGGAAAGCCTGAAGACGCACAGGGCATGAGCAGACTGAGAGCTGCGTTTTAGTCAGAGCTGAACATGGAGAGGTAGAACTGGGTAAGTGGGATTCAGCCGCGTCAGCTTTCCAGGCTGGCCTAGGGCATCCCCCAGAGTGGATGCTGGAGCTGCCAGTCTGTGGTCTTGCTGCTGCTATTGGCTTTTGCTTAGGGTCCCACATGGCATGTGTGAGACAGGCTTCAGTACCGGAAGGATTTTTTTTTCTTTTTTCTTTTGGGAGGACTTTCCTGCCCAGGTGGCTTGGGGAGGCTCTGGTTACCACAAAAGGTGTCTCTCTCTGGTTCAAAGTTGTTGATCACTCAGAACCTATTTCTTGTCCACAAAGTGGAGATGATGACCACCCCAGTGTCTGGTTCTTTGGGTTGTGCTGAGGAGGACCAAAATGAAGCGTGTGGCAGTGTGGGGCAGATGGTAGAATGAGCTGTGCAGACCAGAGTCATTTTCAATTTCCCTGTACTCTGGTACTTTTCCATCTGTGCTCCCACTGTTCCCCAAAATATTGTGCACCCTAATAAACTTATCTGGGGTCAGAGAACAGAACAGCCACTAGATATAGAGGTGAGAAAATGGTGGCACACACACCTTTAATCCTATCACTTGAGAGGCAGAGATCCATTCGGATCTCTGTGAGTTCAAGGTCACACTGGAAACAGCCAGGCATGGTGACTCACGCCTTTAATCCCAGGAAGTGATGGCAGAAAGCAGAAAGGTATATAAGGTGTGAGGACCAGGAACTAGGCTGGTTAAACTTTTAGGCTTTGAGCAACAGTTCAGCTGAGATCCATTTGGATGAGGACTCAGAGGCTTCCAGTCTGAGGAAACAGGATCAGCTGAGGAACTGGCAAGGTAAGGTAGCTGTGGCTTGTTCTGCTTCTCCGATCTTCCAGCTTTAACCCCAATAACTGGCCTCAGGTTTGATTTTATTAATAAGAACCTTTGATTTTATTAATAAGATTCGTGCTACATCCCACCATGTCTTTAAGGAGGTGGTGCACTTGATTTAATGCTGAAATTAAGTTTGGGTTAAACTTGGGCCTTCCAGTTTCCAAACAGACTTTCAGGGCTCTGTGTGCTCTGTGTTGTATCACACAGCTGTGCACAGGCAGATGAAGCATTCATTTTCCTGAGGACTTAAAACCTGGTGCTTTCACTTTTTTTTTTTTTTGAAAGAAGGCATTGCTTAGAATGACCCAAACATTTGAGATTTGATAATTATCCTTTTTGAACTCATCTGTTCACTTACTGTGTTTTACTCCACATCTGTATAGTTACCAGCCATTTGATCTTCAGAAAGCCGAAAGAGCAAAGTAGGACCCTAGGGTTTTGTTTTGGGCTAGGTCATAACGGCATCACCTCCACCCACTCTGTACTACTCCGCTCCTCCCTCCAACATGTAGATTTCTGTCCTCGAGAGCAGTGTGGCCTTCACCCAATTCCCAAGAATGGTAGCAAAAGAGAAGTAGTATGTTCAGTGAGTTTTTCTAGAGCCAGAACCCACTATTGGATTCGGTTTTTTCTGCAACAAATATCTTTTCTCTCCATTGTGATGATGATAGTTCCTAGGTTTTGTGGTTTAACCTCCTTTTTTCCCCCCCTAAAGTAGATATAGTTTGAGAAGGCTGACATTGCTGTGGGGCTCCCTTGGACTGCATCAGGGGCTGGGGATGTAGTTTAGGTAGTAGCTTAGCATCCATGAGACCATGGGTTTGATCCCCGACACCACATAAACCCCACATGCTAGCACACACCTTTGACTGCAGCACTCAGGAAGTGGAGACAGGCAGACATTCAGGGTTGTCATTGACTACATTGTAAGTGTAAGCCAGCCTGAGCATTTGGGTGTGGGTTTCTTGTGAAAGAGCCGTGCTGGCGCGAGTTGACACGAGCTCTGGTTTCATGGGGTGGAGTTCTGATAGTCAAACACCGTCATCTACGTCACAGTACACTGTAGCAGGCAAGACTATCATTGTCATCTCCAGCATGGATGAAATCTTTCCTTGAGGCAGAAAAATGCATAAGAAGAATTGCAGAACGCCCTTCCAACCAGAACCCTAGAATTAAACATCTTAATAAGTTGACAACTAAATCCAGACTCCTTGGTCGGAATGAATGCAGGTAGCTGGCTTTTGTATTTATTTTGCATTAATATTTAATGGCCATTGGATTATACTGCAGGTACTAATAGTCTCCAAAGCAGCTAGGCAGAAAGAAAGCATCTGCAGACATCACGTCAGTAGCTGCTCTGTAAATGGGCCTCTGGGTTCTCAGTTGCTCCCTTGCTATAGGGCATCTGGACCACCTCAGATCCCAGGCGCAGACTTGCAAGAGTAGCTCATGAGATGAAAGTCTCCGCCAAGAGAAGGAACCCATCCGTCAAAGACTCCCAGATACGGAGGTAATTTCTAGCAAAGGTTTTTGTGGCATTAATTTGTTTTACTCTGACAGCTTGATTAATCAGTTTTATTGTGACAACTTGTTTTGCTGCTATGCGGCCTAATCAGGGAGCTGTCACCAAAATACTTTATGGCTTCCCTATTTTCCATCACAAATCAAAAACCCCGGCAACAGCTCACCAACGTAAGAAGCGGCGATAATTAAAATGCATTCCGACAGAATTAGGAGGCATTCAGTTGGATGATGCTATTAGGAGAAATTGCACTTGCAGAGAAAGGGACAATCAGACGGGGCACTTTCTCAGTAATCATGCAGCTTTCCTGGTGAATCCCAAGTGCCACACCTGTGTGAAAGTTCAGGGTGGAAGAGGAGGGTTGTGGACACACCCCTGTTGGATGCTCAGGGCTTTCTGGGATGGATATACACCAAGTGATGCCTCTGCCTCAGGCGCTCATTAGGACCAGGTCTGCTAGGATTCAGCCAACCAGCAACACAGAGTGGAAGAACCTTGGCAGGGACAGAGGGCACTGTGATAGCAGGAATTCAGGAGGCTCACATCCTTATGCCAGCACGCTCTTAGGAGCTGAGAGGGGAGGAGAGGAAGGGGAGGGGAAGAATGGTGTGGAGTTTAGGGAGTGGAGAGGAGGGTATTGGGGTGTGCATCTGTT
Source organism: Peromyscus melanophrys (assembly GCA_902168415.1). Taxonomy (NCBI): domain Eukaryota; kingdom Metazoa; phylum Chordata; class Mammalia; order Rodentia; family Cricetidae; genus Peromyscus; species Peromyscus melanophrys. Next base: position 7,376 of record CABHPR010147490.1, read on the forward strand.
AGCGGGACCATAGTAAGCTCTCATTTGTAAAATGTATTTATCTGCCTTTTTCTAAACCTACTTAGAGCAGTGGGGGTTTGAGATGACACATAAAGGCCAGTCCTCAACAGCAGGAAAACAGAAAAGTCATTGATATTTATAAAATGAAAATCATATTAGTATTGGTCATTTCTCAAGTTCTTATAACATACAGGTTACTGTATACGCCGCTCGCCACCCTCCCCCCATCATTTCGTTATCACAACAAACCTATTGGCATGATTCATTCCATTGTTTTTTTAAGAGAGGGAAAGTGAAGCTCAGGGAAGTTAAATAATTCATCCAGCATCTTAGCAAGACAGAGAGCGCAGCTTCAAACTCAGGTCAGTCAGACTCAAGTGCACTAACTAGTCTTTCCACGGCTTCATTGGGATCCCTCTGGCCATCTCTCTGCCTGAAGCAATCCTGGTGGCAGCCTGATTTCCTTCTCACAGAGAATGGCTTGTCACATGGGATGGTTGCCATCTGTTCAGATGCAGGTGGAGACCATCCTGACTCCAGGTCACGTGGGTGCATGCAGCAGGTCCAGCCATGTGTGCAGCAGTGTGAGGGCATGAGGGACCAGGCCCCCCGCCTCCAGTATGCAGCCTGTCTCCTTCTCATCTTGAGTTATGAATGGGCCATGGCTGCTCTTCCAGGGAGGGTCCTGATTTGCAAGAGCTATGGAGATGAGTATTATGATAAGCAGGGCATTTATGGTCCCCAGATGCCACGGGGCACAGAAGTCAATATGTTACATGCTCATTTAGCATGTTTGGCTCTAATGGAACAGGTTGGAAATAATTGGCTTTTCCAGAAATGTTGCATTTCATTTCATTTTAGTCAGAAGGCATGCCTGCTGGGCAGTTGTAACTTCAGCCTTCACAAATTTACCTCATTCTGAGGTCAACAAGTTGGGGCTGCTGGGGGAGATAGAGGCATATGTGTGTGGGCAAGATGGCAAAGTTGTCCCAGGAAGGAAGGTGGAAACTTGGACGTTTTTATGCTCATGGACGATTCTCAATAAGTCAGTAGTTCTTTGTCAGCTGACAAACTGCCCCCTCCCTGTTGGTCTGCCCATTGGTCGTTTGTCCGTCCGTCCGTCCATCTATCCGTGTGTGTGTGTGTGTGTGTGTGTGTGTGTGTGTGTGTGTGTGTGTGTGTTGAGACAGAGTATTTCACTGGCCTGCAACTCACCTAGTAGGCTGGACTTGATGACCAGCAAGCCCCAGGACCTGCCTATATCCATCCCCTACAAGTGCTGGGATTATAAGCATGTACCCCATGCTCAGCTTTTTACAGGGTATCCTGGTTAGCTTTTTTGTCAATGTGACATAAGCAAGAGTCATCTGGGAAGAGGAACCATGACTGAGAAATGCCTCCATCTGACTTGCCTATCTGACAGAGCAAGTCCCTGAGGGCATTTTTTTTTTTTTATTAATGGTTAATATGGGAAGGCCCAGCCCATTGTGGGCAGTGCCATTCCTAGGCAGGTGGTCCTGGATTATGTAAGAAAGCAGGCTGAGCAAGTCACTAGGCAACATTCCTCCATGGCCTCTGCTTCAGCCGGCTCCTCAGCTAGGTATTGCCTTTGACAGGTGGTCAGTTACTTCCCTACCAGTTAATCAGTATCTATTATCTCTGGTTTGGGATGACAGAAATAGTTTCTCTTTTTCTTCTTCATTGGTTCTCAGCTCAACTCTATGAAATGGTGAGTGGCATAACGCTTGATGAGGGTGAATCTTGGAAACCAACAGCTTTTAAGGCAGTGTTGAGTTGGAAAAGCAGACGCTATACTAGTTATTTCCATAGGGAGAGGTGGATGTAGGAATTGATTAAACATGTGTTAGAGGGCTGAAAACAATAAGGGACTGCTGGAGCAACACAGAGGCAGAGATAACGTGAAGCACATAGCATCTGAGGGTTGGGGAAGCAGAGGAATGGTTGGAGCTCTCTGAACCCAGAAGCTCTGGGAATATGCATTTTGAGACTCAGTTTTCTGGAGGAGAGGACTCTGGCTACCTGGTGCCAATAATTTAGGTCAGTGGTTCTCAACTTTTCTAATGCTGCAACTCTTGAATACAGTTCTTCATGTTGTGGTGATGCTCCCCCACCATAAAATTATTTTTGTTGCTACTTCATAACTGCAATTTTGCTACTGTTATAAAGAGTAATGTAAATATCTAATATGCAAAGCAGTCGTGACCCACAGGTTGAGAACCATGGCTTTATGAGGTCATAAGAACAGCCCCTGCCTTGCAAATTGAGCTCAGACTTCTAGGAAAGCAGTTGTGCCCAAGTGGTGATGGTACCTTTGAGTGGTGCGGTGCAGTGCGGTGCGGTGCGGTGTGGTGAGGTGGACTTGGGGAATGTGGAAGAAGTTGAAAAGTGGACCTGGCAGCTCCTACTGTACCAGCTACTTGTTCACCTGGGGAAGTTTCGCCCCTGGGGTAACCTGGAAAAGAACTGGAAATGGACAGGAAGGATTCTTGCCTTCCTCCTCCCACCTTTCAGAGTCCCTCTAGCTCTCCCTGTTGGCAAAACCAAACAGGTGCTGGATGGTATCGCTCAATTTTCCATGGGGAGATGAGGACAAACATGTTCACCCAAGATAAGGCACCAAGGACAGGCCAAAGAGACAATCCCACTCAAGTCTAGCTTGGTAAACCTGGAGTTTGTTTGGCTTGTTTATGGATTTCTGGATGACCCCAAACAGCTGCATCCCCTACAATCCGTCTCAGTATTGATGATAACCTGCTGAATCCTACACACTGTAGCCTCTCTTCATTTAAACCTCCGATGCCCATAAAGTCTATCACCTCCTGACACTACGTGTATCTGGGGCAGGATTTATGTGCAGCTGGGCCATGCAGGGGAAACAGAGTGGCTGAAATCCCACATGGAGGTCTAATGCCCCCCCTCCCGCCCCCCAGTCTATGAGGGGATGTAATAGGCTTAAGTATGTGAGCATCTCATTAGGGTATTCACAGCCGTTCTGATTTCAAGATGGCAACAATCATGCCACTCCCAGAGGACAATGTTCCACATCTGGCAGAGCAGAGATGTGCTTTGCAGGGGCTCAGTCCCATTACAAAGTAGAATTTAGAAGGGCAGATGTGCAACTGAGAGACAACAACTTACTAATAGGCACAGACTGTCAGAAAAATACATCACAGTAGCTGAAAGGAAGCGAGAGAAAAGCCTTTCACATCTAACAAGACTCCTAGCAGGAGTGTTTTCATGTCATTGCTCATTAAAGACATAGGAAGGCAAAGAAAACCAGGCTGACATTTGCTGTACTTGTTTTGTCTCTGTGTGGCCACTTCTGATGTGATTCCCTACCCTGGGTTAGATATGTTGAGATACTTGAATCTAACTGTACTGTGGATGTGATTTCTAGTTCTGAGTGCATCTCTAGCCCCTAACACAAACAGTATAGGGCTGGGGAGATGGCACAGTGAGGACTTCAGTTGGGATGCCCAGAACCCGCTTAAATTCTGGGTGGGTGTCTGCCACACTGGCGACAGTGTCGCCCGTGTGACAAATGCCGATCTGGTGGTCTCACGAGGAAGGGGGGCACATGTCTCTCGAGGCTAGGCCCCCGGCGGTCCCCTGGCAATCAGCCCGAGTAATGGTTCCTGGGTACATTGTTCCCTAAAGACCAGCCTTCTGTGGACGGTTGGCAAGACTCCTGCTTCTTTCCTCTTTCCTGACAATAACAGCCTCCCTGTGCCTGGACTCGGCAGACCCTTGCTTGACGTACCTGATAACTCCTCAATTGTTACACCGGCACTGCCCCCAATGATTCAAGCCCTTGGACAGGTAGCACAAAAAACCCCTACTTCAGTGGGGGGCACTCATGGATGGATTAGAACAGAAAGAGCTAATGATTCAGGTTCCCACAGATTCTAAGGAAGAAAATGTAAAAGTAGAAAGATTGTTAGGTAACCCTCACTCAGCTCATGCAAACTCACAAGAAAGAGAACTTAGGAAAACTGGCAACTCCCACAAGAATGGGTGGAAAGTACAGTCAATACCGTATTAATGGGAAATGGTGGACAACCCCTCGTTGGAATCCCAGAAGTAGGAATTACTTAGATCCACTCCCTTTTACAGGGGCTTATGACTATGAAGGGAATCAGTGGGTAAATCAGGGGGAAAAAGAATGTTGTGGAATCAGTTGCCTTTTATGGAAAGGCTGGCTAGAAGCAGAAAGGTATGGTGTACATATGATAGGCAGACAAGGTCAGCTATATTGAGGGGTATAGCACCTGTGCTAAAGAGGTGGGCTAAGGCTCTTGGCGAGGACTTTGTAACTGTCTTTAATAAATTACTAGAAATGGATTACCAGTTATTGAGTACGTGGCCTGGCTCTTGGATTCAGGCCACAGCATGTCTCTGTCTGAAAAGATTAATCATTCTGAAAACCACATTGTGTGACCACAAGAGATTGTGTCTATTGCTTTCTTTTTGTTCCTGGGCTTAGTTCCTTGTTAAGATTGTATAAAATCTCAGCCTGATGTTCAGTAAAATTGCAGCAGTTTCACAGCATACTCTGGTGTCTGTGTCTGTCATCGCCGAATCCCAATTATCCTGAGTACCTTCACCCCGTTCTCCCTCGGTCTGGTGGCTCTACTGAGACTCAGTCCGTGGCAGGTGTCTTAGTTATTTCTCTACTGCTGTGAAGAGATACCATGACCAAGGCAACTTACAAATGAAAGCATTTAAATGGGGGCTTGCTTCCAGTTTCAGAGGGTGAATCCATGGTCATAACGGTTGGAAGCATGGCAGTAGGCAGACAGGCATGTTGCTGGAGCAGTAGTTAAGAGCTTACATCTTGATCTGCAGGTTGGAGGAAATGTGTGTGTGTGTGTGTGTGTGTGTGTGTGTGTGTGTGAGAGAGAGAGAGAGAGAGAGAGAGAGAGAGAGACAGAGAGAGACAGAGAGAGACAGAGAGAGAGAGACAGAGACACAGAGACACAAAGAGAGGTTTTTATCTAAGTCTCTATAGTTCTATTTTATCAATAAAGACTTGGGAGTCAAATGCTGGGGTGAAAACCTGCTAGCTCAGAGAGGCAGAGAAAGCATCCAGCTGCTTCCTCCTCATCCCAGAAAGAACTTTCTCCTACCTTGTCTCAAACAAAACTCCTCCAACTGATGTCCCTCTCTTCTACTTCCTGTGCATCTCTTTTGCATCACCCTCTCAGTCCTCCTTACTTCCTCTAACTCTCTATGGTTATTTCCTGTCAACTGGTTGCTTGCTCCACCTTTTGACTTATGGTTGATTGTATTTATTATTCCTGTTTACATTATTCAACAGAAAGCTCTTGGATTAAAGTTGTGTACTAGGGCCGAGTCACACCACAACTAGAAACAAATTTTTCCAGTAAATAACACAATCTCAGGGTCCACAGTGTGATCAAATAGTCTGCAACAAGAAAGCAAATTGGAATGATAATGGGCTTTTGAAACCTCAAAGCCTACACACCTCTTCTAATAATGTCATACCTTCTCCAACAAGGCCACATCTCTTAATCCTGCCCAAAAAGTTCCATCAAGTGTGGACAAAGAGTTCAAATATATGAGCCTATGGGGGACATTCTCTTTAAACTAGCATAGTGGGCCTGGCAGCCTGTATATAATTATGGTGTATGGGAAGAGAAAGGGATTCTCCTGAGCAGGTTGGCTAACCAGACTAACCTAGTCACTGAGCACCAGGTTCAGTGAGAGACTCTGTCTCAATATCTAAGATGGAGAGTGAACAAGGAAGACACCCGATGCCAACCTTAAGCCTCTGTGTGCATGCACACACATGTATGTGCACATACACCTATACATACACGTACACCTCCACATACATGTAAACATACATACACACACAGCATACACACATACACGTATACAAAAGGTACAGAAGCTGCCAGAAATACACCCAAATAACCATCACAAGGCTTAGATTTTGGAAGTAGAAAGCTCAGCCCTGAGGATATTTAATCAAAACCATTGCACTGAGCTGTAGGAACAGCTTAAGATGGGGAGGTTGACTTTAAAGAGGAACATGAATGTCTAGTGTTGTTATCACTTTAACATGTGTGAGTTAATCTTTGTTTTTATAGAAACCCTCTTTTGAGAGCCATGACCTTGGCTTTTACTGTTCACACAAACCAAATGAGCTTTTTTTTTTTTTAAATTGCTTCCAGAGTAAAAAAAATCCAAGGGATAATTTCATATTTCAGAAAGGTGACTTTTAAGTCAAATATTAAAAATTTCAAATCAAAACAGTCTTACAATCATTCACATAAAGTCTTGAGTAATTTCCTTTGGCCATTACTTGGTTAGGAAAAGATGAGCATTCTACCCAGAAGAGCAGTAGGGGATGACCACAGCCTGGACCAGTTCATTGCTCGGCTGAGAGGTGTGGGGAAGGTCGTGTGCACGCCTCTTTATTTAGGCCACTTTAAAATCTCAGCTTGAGGCCATGCCATCTGTAACTTCTGTACTTACTAGAGACTGCAGCTCTCCTGGGCACATTCTGTCAGGCTTGCAGCAGATAGCTGTCACTCTACAGCCTGGTCTAGAGGAGGTAAAAGAGGCAAAGGGATGGGACACAGCAGTGACTTTGGTGAGGGGCTGCTCAGAAAGTTGAGGCCTGACAAGGGGAGGCTGAATATGCCCCAAAGATGGCCAGAAGCCTCTACAGATCAGTGGGTCACTTCCTCTTTGAGGCACTGGTGGATACTTGTGGAGGTGATACATGATAAGCAAATGCTTATCTTTACTTACAGCTTCTTGATTATGAAAAATTGGATGCTATACCATTATTAGCCTCTTAGGACAGTGGTTCTCAATCTTCCTAATGCTGTGACCCCTTATACAGTTCTTCATGCTGTGGTGACACCCCCCCCCCAACCATAAAGTTATTTTCGTTGCTATTTCATAACTCTAATTTTGCTACTGTTATGAATCAGAATATAAATATTTGATATGCAGATGGTCTTTGATAATGCTTGTGCAAGGGTCATTCAACCCTCAAAGGAGTTGCGACCCATGGGTTGAGAACTGCTATCCTAGGAGATGGTTTATCTGAAATAATAAAGTATCCAGGCGTCACATGGATGCAGATGCTCTTAAAAACAATGCCGAGTGGATTGAATCTCATCCGAGCGGACAACGGAATACCTGATGGGCTTGTTTGGATTTGGCCAAACAGTACCCTAGACTTTGTGGATCTGTTTAGTCCTCGCTGAAGAAAGTGCTCAAATTCCTTCTCTTTGGTGGGTGGACGGTTCTGAAGAAATGCAAACTGCCCGTAAGGAACTGGCGTGCTGGCTGTAAAGACAAGGTGGACCAGACGTACTTTGATTGTTACTGGAACTGACAGTAGGTGTTATGAGAATGGAATGTGACTATAATACAGGAATGGAGATCAGCTCTAAATATCTTGTTGAGTCTTCCCTTGAGGGGTCCAGTGGACACTGCACACCTGTGAACACTCAGCACATTGCTCCACTCAACCCTTTGGGAGACGTCTAAAAGTTAGTTGTGATTCTTGGTTATTTTGTAGTTTTCATTTTATAATATTATTGTGAAACTTTTCATTTATTTCCTGTTATTCTTGAATCATTGGACTGGCACAGAGGAGAAAAAAAAAGGAACACCTATTTATGCAAAGGAAATTACAATTCAAAACCTAAACTACCCCATGATAAAAATTCAACACTGACTCTGGTTATGATGAAAATGAAGAGTTAGGGCTGGGGATGTAGACTCCTGTATAGAGTATACATACGTGTATTTGTTAGCACGTATGAGAACCTTGGTTCTTTATTCCCTTCTATTCGTTTTCATTAAACATATTTTAATTATATATTTTACTCCTTGACGGTTTCATGCACGCTTATAATTAATTTTAGTCATTTTCACCCCCATTTCCTCCTCCTATGGAAACTTCTTCTCAACTGTTCCCTCTTCTACTTTTGCATCTTTTTTGCTTGTGTGACTGAAATTTAATTAGGGTTGCTTGCATGGACATGGGTGGGGCGTTATTTACTGGATCCTGGGTAACTTAGCCATGGCTACATCACTGAAGGAAGTGACATCCCTTTCCCCTGTCATTAACTGTCAGTAGTTGTTGGAGACTGACCCAGGACGGTTTGACTCAAGATTGTTATGTTTTGTATTTCTGCTTGGAGTTTGGAGTCTGGCAAAACCAGACGCCCTTGGCCAAACTGCACGTCCTGCAGAAACAGGACGACCTTGGTTCAACTAAGAAGTATACTTTTTAGATATAGCCTTGAACAGTAATCAGCCAGCTGCAGAGCCTGGGAACCAAAGAGACTTCGCCTCCCCCCGACCACTCTGACTACTTCTTCTGAAAATTTTCCACTCTCCTTTCTTTGCCCCCTCCCTATTCAAAGTCCCGTATATAAACCTCAAACCTCAATTAATAAACGAAGCCTTGACACGACTCAGACTGACTCTTGTCATTCATTATATGTGCTAGGCTTCCCTCCTTTCTTTCCCCATGATTCTTTCAGGTGTTTCCCGGCTCGAGACTCACGAATAACTGGACCTGCTGGACGGGTCAAGTAGTCCTTCAGGGAGGGATGGTGTCTCATGCACCCTATCATCTGTCATCCTGCCTGGCCTGTGGTCAGGACAAATCTCTCACTCACAGTCCCACAGCCTTTTATAAAATAATCACACAGAGCCTTAATATTAATTATAACTGCTTAGCTATTAGCTCAGGCTTTTTACTGACTAGCTCTTACACTTAAATTAACCCATAATTCTTATCTATGTTTAGCCATGTGGCTTGGTACCTTTTCTCAGTTCTGCCTTGCCATCTTGCTTCCTCTGTCTGGCTGGTGACTCCTGACTCTGTCCTTCCTCTTCCCAGAATTCTCAGTGAGACATGTCTGCTCCTGGCAGCACTGATTCACTTCAAAGAGAAAGACAGGCATTGAAGACACTCTATATGGAGTTTATCTTCTTCTTGGCAAAAATGGCCATTTGGGCAAGAAACTGCTCTTGCCTGGACTGCTGACAATATGTTGTATGAACTGGACAAGCAGGACCCATAGGAAAGTGACCACTGAACTTTGCAAGGCGAAATGGTTCTTCAGATTCCTGCTTCACAGAGGAGATTGCCAGACATTCTGCAGGACACAGGGGGAAGCAACTGAAAGACTCTAGGCCTATAGCCTGAAGATGAATGCCCCGACATTACAGAGGAACTTGGGTGACTGTCCAGGCAGCCAGCTGTCTCTGTCATTCTAGATTTTTGGAAGTTGCTTACAATGCACTTCCTGTTTACTTAGGTAATATTATATCCTTCCGAGGTCTTTGATGTAGTTGAAGATTACCTACCTAATTGAATTATATCTATGTATATACCTAGAAAACTTAACTAACATGACTATAAGTTTGACTATCATAGAAGACTAATTATTAATCTGTATTTCTTTTTTTTCTTTTTTTTAAAGAATTATTTATTTATTATATATACAGCATGTATGACTGCAGGCCAGAAGAGGGCACCAGATGTACAGATGGTTGTGAGCCACCATGTGGTTGCTGGGAATTGAACTCAGGACCTCTGGAAGAGCAGTCAGTGCTCTTAACCTCTGAGCCATCTCTCCAGCCCCTAATCTGTATTTCTTAATTATCTATTACAATTTAAATGAGTTACATAAACATAATACCTTAAATGAGACTAGAAATATACATATAGTATAACAAAATTAACTTTAAATTTGTATCAATAAACTAAAATCCACAGCAATGTAAAACATTTTTAAACAAGGTGTTGCTCTTTATAAGTAGATTCAATAATCTACCCTTTCATCCTATCATATCTATATCCTATGTTTCTATATCATTCATCTTTCAAGATAAAATGCTGAGGGGCCCATCTTGTGCAGATCTCACTGGGCACCACATCTGTAGTGAGTTCTTGAATGCAATGGTCACATTATATCCAGAAGATGTCTCTTTGTTACATGCCTCCCCATCCTCTGGGTCTTCCATTCTTTCCACCCCTTCCTCTGTGATGACTCCTGAGCTGTGGAGGGGGAGACCTTGGATTCCAGCCCCAGCACTGCAAACCAGGAGTTTGGTATAATGCTTGTGAAGTGAAGCCGGCATTTATCTGCATCCTACCTCTGTGGTCATTTTAATTTGTTGCTTTAGATTTTTTTTTTCTGAATCACAGTATATGAAACCTATGCTATTTTTTTGGCGGTCTCTGCAGAGAGACAGGGATTGCCTTTTCCTTTTAGATAGTGCTTAAGTATTGACAGAGGGCAGTAAATAAGCATGCACATTTTGCAGCCAATTACAAAATGGGGACAGAGATAGAGAGTAAGAGTAGGGCTAGACAGATGGCTCAGCAATTAAGAGCACCAGCTGCTCTTGCAGAGGATGCAGGTTCAGTTCCCAGCATCCATACAATGGCTCACAACCACCCCAAACTCCAGTACCAGGCACTCTGATGCTCACTTCTGACTTCTGTGAGCACCAGGCACACATGTGGCACACATTCATTGATACAGGCAGATATAAAAAAAAAAAGAGTAGGAAAATGGGAAATTTAAATTTGAGGGCAAGAGTGTAATTTGCACCAATGATTTGGCATGACACTATATAATATAGTAGCTTAAACAGAGAGAAAGAGGAAAATTAGTAAAGACAGAGGGAAACTGAAGTTGTCAATAAGAGCTCCCCTTTCACTTAAAAAAAAAGACTTTTACTTTTATTTATTTGTATGTGTATGTGTAAGTGTGTGTATGTGTCTGTGTACATGTGTGTGGGTGAGCATGGAGGCCAGAAGAGGGCATCATATCTCCATGGATCTGGAGTTATAAGGGGTTGTAAGCTGTAAGAAATGGGAGCTGAAACTTAACTCTGATGCTCTGCAAGATCCGTGAGTGCTTTTAGCTGCTGAGTCATCTCTCCAGTCTTCTCTCTCTCTTAAAAAAATTACACTTACTCACACATTTATTTATTTTGTGTGTATGTGTGTATACACCTGCTATAGTGCATGAGGTCAGAGGACAACTTACGGGAGTCAGTTTTCTCCTTCACCATGCAGGTCCCAGAGATGAAAGCAGATCTCGGCTTGCCACAATGTGCTTTAGCTGACTCAGCTGCCTTACCAGCCCTCATTTTATTATTATTTTTTTAAAGATAATTTATACTGTCACCACACTACCTCAGGTAATGATATGAAATGATAAAATATACTTATCTAGTTAGCTAGCTTATTTAGGTCTCTGAAACGATTTCGCACAAAATATTCCTTGAGGCGTAGCTGATTCTCTATTTGGGTAATGAAAACTTGAGACAAGCTGAACTATAATAATATGGGATTATTTTTAATGGTAAATTATTCAAGTTTCTAGGAAAGACCAAAAGTCCACGGTGATGTCCAAACAAGACAAATAACATAAATTGTGCTTCTGTCTACCAATGGATTGATGTCACATTGCAGAGATGATGTGTTTGGCCTATAGTGGTCAGAGGGTGAACTGTGGTCATATGGATTGGTCACAGTGACTCTCAGCTCACACCACAGGAATTATCTTGGTAAAAGGGTATTGAAAAGCTAGGAGTTCTCTGAGAGAGATGGACTTTAGGATGCTGAGAAGCTGCAGGTAGAGGTATTGTTCAGGAGTATTTGTGCATAGTCCTGGCTTCCTCCCCACTCCAGCACAGAGCTGTGTCCTCACTGACAATGAGTTCAGTTTGAGAGACAAGAACACCATGTGCATTGTAGATAGTTCTTATTTTACATAAGTTCTTCCCTGAGAGAGTACCCAGAATCTTAGTCTGTGTTCTTTCTAATCTCTCCATTTTCAATTATTATTTCTGATAAACCTTTAAGCAGACTTCAGATTTAATTTCTGATAAACTTCTTCTCTTCTATAAATGAAAAGCAAGCAAGTGACAGAAACCTACATGGACAGGAAAACAAGGGTTGCCCTTTCTTGTAAGAGTATATTCAGTTTTGCAAGGAAATGCCAGACCGTCTTCCATCTTCTACTATTATAATTCAAGAACTTGGAAAGTTGAGTCAGGTGGATCAAAAGTTCAAGGTCAGCCTGACCACATAGCACAATGACACTACCTGGAAAAACAAACTTCAGTTCATCATTCCTATTTCTTACTTGTAGGCAAATAAAATGCTAGCTGTGAGTTTATACCATTTAGTCCATTTTTAACCCCTTTATTCACTTACACATATTAATAAACATCAGGTAGTATTTTCGTGTTTATAATCACAAGAAAGTTATTTTATCTGCCCACAAATCATCAGAGATGACTTCTAAGCTATATTTTGTTTTTTAAATACAGCTCAGGTCAATATATGATGACTGTACTTCTGTAATTTATTTTGTATTATTATTGCATGCATGTTGGTGCAGGTATCCTGGTGCCCATGTGGAGGTCAGGGGACAGCTTTCAGGAGTAGGTTCTCTCCTTCCATGTTTTCAGGCTTGTGGACACATGTCTATACCTCTTAAGCCATCTTGCAGGCCCCTGATTGTAATTTTGTTTTCTTAGTTGTCGGTCACTTATCACTAATTCTATCCAGACAAGCCAAAATTGCAAATCACACAAGCGATGGACTCTCTCTCAGTCTAGCTCCCTTTGCGCTGCTCTCTTTAGCACTCCCCATAGCTAATCCTTCCCTTGGCTCCCTCTCTTACAAAGATTCTTACAAAGTCTCTGTCTCCCGAGTCTTACAGATCCCTGTTTGGGTTCATTCTCGAGTTACCTCTTAGGAAATGTTTTGTGGAAAGTAAATCATTTATACCCGCTTTCTGGAATTTTCTTGATCTTATATTTTATTTCAATTCTGACTGACGATTTGCCTAAATTCTAGGCTGAAATAATTATCCCTCACATCTGTGAAGACATTTTTCTGTTGCAATCCAGTGGCCACTGATCCAGGAGGGGACATGTGTGTACCCCTCTATGTAGACATAAGATAGATTTTTTTTTTTTTTTTTTTTTAGAAACATCCCTGTTCTAACC
>CABHPR010147491.1:3521-32967 GCA_902168415.1 Peromyscus melanophrys
GTGTGTGTGTGTGTGTGTGTGTGTGTGTGTTTAAATGTTACTTTACTCCTTTTATTTGTAAGACTTCACTTTAATTTTTAGATCATTTTTCTATGACTATCTGTACCCGTGTTCTTTAGCACATAAGCACATTTTTTAAGCATATTGTGTATTATTAGAGGGGTTTTTTTTGTTTTTTTCCCTAACATTTGAGTGCCTGTATTCTTTTTTTTTTTTCCGAGACAGGGTTTCTCTGTGTAGCTTTGTGCCTTTCCTGGAACTCACTCTAGACCAGACTGGCTTCGAACTTACAGAGATCCGCCTGCTTCTGCCTCCCCAGTGCTGGTATTAAAGGCATGCACCACCACCACCCAGCTGGGTGTCTGTATTCGTTTAGCTTGCTCAAATATTCCTCAATCCACAAGAGTTCAGAAATATCAATTTCACACTAAAAATGTACAAAATATCAGTCTAAAAATAATAGTTCAAAGTTAGCTTTAAGAGTATTTTTAAATAATTAACAAATTTGATTATGAACTTTATTTATATGAAGTTCTTGTATTTCTGTATCTTTTTTAGTAATATAATAATAATAAAATTCTCAGCACTATGTGCTAAGAAGCTATGTTGCTGGCCCATGGCAGGATGGGAATGTTGCAGACCAGTAGGACATATAGCCCAAAGTAAGGAGTTTGAGTTATTGTGGGCATGCACTTTGAAGATGATGTTGGGAACTTTAGTGCTGTTTTCAGATGTTACTGTGTCAGTAAATAGAGACAAAGCTTACATACATTTCACTTAATGCTAGAATAACAAATAAGTATTTTATTCATCAAGCAAGAGGGAGGTGGACCAAGAGGGAGGGAAAGAGTGAAAGAGAAAGAGAGAAAGAAGGAAGAGAAAATATTTTTGGATGCAACTGGACTAGAAAATACAAAGTAACAGAGTGTGTGTGAACACATTTTAAAAATAAACTCATTTTATAGTGAAGTATAGTTTATTCAGGACAATGGCTGGTCTGCCGTAACTCCTGTATCACTCAGCATCACTGTTTGACAGCCCCAATGAACAATTTCCACAGTTATTTTCACACATTAAAAAAAAAAAAAAAAAACCTCAAGTGGCTTGATAAAAAATTATCCACCTTCTTCTTTATGAAAACCTAATGTATGTTTAAGAGAATAAGAAGTCGACTTGGCTAGCACTCAAGCAGAATAGATGCAGTGTGTACATTGATCTACTTCGTCATGTCAAGGATTCTTGGAAAGGATCCAGCTTTAGTGCTGATCTTTGTGGTTTCTAGTCATTTTGTTTCATTATGCAAAGAGTCCTTAGCCTGTTAAAACACATTTTAATATTGCCTTAATTGAGACACCAACTCATAATTTTAAAAAGGCTTGCATGACTTTTTAATTAAATACATTCATAAGTTTGCTATGTCTTTACATTCTGGATCTTTTTATTAAGTGATTCTTCCATCTCAGTTTCTAATTACATATCAAAACAAGATGGCATGTATTTTTTTTTAACTTAACTCTGTAGCTTCAAACTTTTTTCCCCCAGGATTTGTTAATTTTATAGTACTTGCTATTTTCTTTGTTAGGTGATTTCGACTCTACTCAGTACTAGAAAGATGGTTAGTGTTCAGTAATTTTATACTATTCATTCCAATGGCAGAACAATTGCCTACCTTCACTGTTCCTTCACAGCAAGGAGTCCCTTCCTTATTTCAGTCTTTCTGTAGGCACAAAAATCTCATGCATAGCATCCAGAGCTTAGGTTATATTCATATTTGGGTTAGCGGAATTTTTATTGTTGTTGTTGTTGTTAGCAACTGTATTAAGCATAGTGAATCCTGTAGGGATTAAGTAAAGGATGTTTCATCATCCTTTCAAAAAGAACTGTGATTCTAAAGCCTGAAGACAATGAGTGCCAAAGAGTCAGAAATGATGGAAACAAAGAATGCCTGTGGCAAATATTTCTCTACTGTGCAGATGAACATACTAAATGTCGATGACAAACCTTGATCTTGCAAACAGTATTAGACATCATCATTGTAGACAGTTATGTCATATTAAAAGTTAGTAGGAAAAAGGACTTTCAAAGCCATTCCCTTTTAAAGTAATCTTAATCAGGACATAGAGAAATGAAGTCTTTTGCTCTAGGATTTTCTAGCATCACTTAGACAGACAAATTTTGGATCATGCCAAGAGGAACTTATACATCTGGACATATAGGGAGGCAATGCATACTGCTGGCAGCTGTGTGTCTTAATGTTCTCTAAAACCTCGCTGGAAATTTCCAGCAAGATAAGACACTAAAAATAAGGCATCATTTGAAATTACATTAAGATCCCCGTATATCAACTTTTAATGCACTTTCTCCAAAATATAAATCATATTTTCATTAATTTCTGAATCTGTAGATATATGATTTCATTTTATACATTTGGCACCTGTGTTGATGACCTTCCAGTCTCCCTTCAAATAT
Source organism: Peromyscus melanophrys (assembly GCA_902168415.1). Classification (NCBI taxonomy): domain Eukaryota; kingdom Metazoa; phylum Chordata; class Mammalia; order Rodentia; family Cricetidae; genus Peromyscus; species Peromyscus melanophrys. The sequence continues at coordinate 5,991 of CABHPR010147491.1, forward strand.
TTACTAAATCTGGATACGTTTATCTAGTTATTTAGGTCATGACTCATATTAAAGTTTATGACTTCTTTGCTCTTTGAATTCATCCGAGTGATATTTTTTTAACATCTTCAATAACAGCATCTCAGACCACCACCTTCCCTTTCTTCATACCAGTCTTTCTGAGTTTAATGATGTGTTGTAAACAGCTCAAGTCCTGAAGTCTTGAATATTGCTTTGCTCTGTTAGTTTGTTCTGATAGTTGAATGACCTTGAGAAATTGACTTCATGCCTTTCAGACAGTTTTCTATGAAATGAATACATTTGAGTGAAGTAAATGGTAGAAACAAAAAAAAAACTTTTGAAAGTATTTTCTAATCCATTTATGTCATGTACAAATTTAACTCTCACTCTAATGTAAATTCTATACTTTGCACCTAAATTTTCATTCCTTTTTATTAATAATACTTCGTACTCACTCTTATCTATCTCGGTGCTGTTAGCACTGCCCCATTTACCCAGAAGGGAGACTGTAGTCATGCTCTCTCCCTCAACCCAGTTCCCAACAGTGCATCTCACAGAAACACAGGTTTCCTCTCTAAAAGCTTCCTAGGGTACTCTTCCACTGTCATTATTTCATGTTCATTTAATTATTGGAAGATGTGTCTTTGGGAAGCTTTGTTTGGTTACTTGATTGAGATTCTCCTGGTGGTTCAGATTCTTTAGAAACAGAAACAGAGTCCTGAGAATTACTTTAATTATAAACATGAGAAAATTTAAAGTTTGACTATAATTAAGGGTATTCTGTGTGTTTATTTTGCTAAGTGGAGAAAATGTTAGTTATCTTAATATGTTAGAAATAAACTTGTCAGTATTTATTTGAGTTCTGTTGTTCTATTTTGTATTTTGTGACAGTGTTTCTCTGTGTAGACCTGGCTGTCCTGAAAATGGCTTTGTAGACCAGGCTGGCCTTGAACTCAATGATCTGTCTGCCTCTGCTTCCTGAATACTGGGATTAAAGGTATGTGCCATTACTGCCCAGGTATTTGAGTAATGTTAAACTTAGAAATTACATCTTTTTGAGAAATTAAATCTTAACACAAAATTTTTCTCATTCAAGAATCATAAACAAATTCATTTAGATTTAATAAAAGTTAATTCATGCAAACCTTCCCCATTTCTTCAGATTAAGCATTTTTCAATTTATATTTTTAAATAACACTAATACCATCATGTGTGATGAGACCCAGAAATTAGAAAAATATTTACCATGAAAAGGAAATAACACCCTGCATTCCTCAATTCCCATGTCAGACATTCACATGGAAATGAATACAGCTACTAGGCCTTCCATGTGAGAGTCTCAACAGTGAGAGCAGAGGCTGTCTCTGACTGTGTTGCCTGCTCTTAGGACCCATTCTTCCTACCAGATTGCCTCATCCAGCCTTAATTAAAGAGGAGGTGCATAGTCTCACTGCAACTTGACATACCACACCTAGCTTATATCTATGGGATGACTACCTGTATCTAAAGCTAAACAGCAGAGGAGGAGTGGATGGGGCTGGGGGAGGACATGGGAAGAATGGAGGAAAGGGCAACTTATACTGGTATGTAAAAACAAAACAAAAACATCAACAACAAAATGAATAAGTGAACACAGCATTGTCATCTCTAACTTTATTAGTATAAGTCAATTTTGAAGCACCTGAAATTTTATTTTGAGTGATACATTTCTTTTTCTTCTTAACCTAAAATCCACCATTAAAGAAATCCATTGTATTACTCCACCTAATTCATTGTCTATAAACCAACCTATATCAAAATCATGTAATTTTGCCAGTTTTCACCTGTTTCTCAGTCTTGCAAATACAGAGAATTATGTTTGTCTATTTAAAAATGATATTTTATATGACAGAGTACATGAGTACTGAAATATGGTAATGATCAATACAGCTTCTATCAAAATATTTTCAGAGATGATGAGACTGTGGTCATATTGATATACAATGATTCACATTAGTTTATTATCTGTTATCCACTTTTGAAATCTTCTATTCTCAAGTTTTTGAAATATTTTTCTACATCTACTTCAACACAAGACAGATAAAGGCAGTATTAAAATTCAAATCCTGCAAAATCGAACTTATTTTTAAGAAAGAAAATTTAAATTTTCATAATAAAGAAAAAATAATATACCTAGATACATTATATCAAATTTCATTAAAAGTATATGTATTCTTTTAACTTTTCTATTAGTTTTCAGATTTTGAAGTTAAAATATCACTACACCATTTCCTTCTGTCCGTTTTCTACCTTTAACCCCTACCCTGTACCCCCTTGCTCTTTCTTAAATTAATGGACTCTGTTTCTTTGTTTTTTCTAAATATACCTGTGTGTGCATTTTTAAATATATGAATACAACCTGCTCAGTCCATATAATGTTAAGTCTTTTTTTATTTTTAATTTTTTTAATTAAGACAAATTGTTTTATTCATTTTACATACCAAAGATTCCCCTCTTCACTCCTCCTGCCCCTCCAGCCTCCCCCTCCCAACCCACTCCCCATTCCTTCCTACAAGAAGGTTAGGTTAATTCTGTGTGAATGATTGTATCGCCAAATTCTTCTTATGGGATTTCTAATTAGTGGGAACACTTTTTTTCTTCCCACTTTCAGCATACCTTAGCTGCCTGTTTAAGTCCATGTTCTAGGGTGTGAGCCCCTTATATTTTTCCCCTTCCGTGTTGTAGCATGTCTAATGGAGTCGTCTTTGCTCAGGTCTTATTTAGGCAGCCATGCTGTTGAGACTTTGTAAGTGTAATGTCCCTCCTGTTTTTAGGAGACACAGTCTCACCCTAGACTTCCCATTCTCCAGCTCTTTACAATCTTTCAGATCCTTCTTCCTCAATGTTCCTTGATCCTTAGATGCAGGAGTTGTGCAGGAGATGTATCAATTGGAACTGTAAACGACATGATAAGGTGCTCTCTGCATTTTGATCAGTTGCATTTTACGGTGATGGTCTCAGTCTATTTCAAAGAGAAGTTTCTTTGATGAAGGATTAGAGTTATATTTTTACCAGTGCATGATGCAAAAGATCAAAAATATTTTAGCACTATGGAAATTCCTTTGACACAGACGGGGGAGACCAGCTCCCAGATCTGCTCCAGGGTGATGAATAGAAAACCTCAGAGTAACAGGACTTTAGGAAATGTTTTATCTGTGGTATTTTGAAATAAGTTTCTATCTATCAGAGGGGAAAAATAAGGAAACATACACATTTTCTGATGGGAACTTTCTCTTTTACTTCATCTTAAGTAATCCTCTCTGAGAATCTCTGTCTCCACACTGCTACATTCTTTACTTACAGCTACATATCACTCTTTACATGCATACATCTCTCTCTTACACAACCATACATCTCTACACACAGTTACATCAAATATCACTCAGCTATACTTTTCTTTTACACAGATTTCTCTTTTATATAACTTAATTTTCCTTGTCTCCATACAGTTACAAACCTCCACACAGCCACAGTTATACATCTCACTTATATCTCACTTATGTAGTTCTACCACCATATAGAACTTTACACAATTCCTTCACACTCTCTCACAGAGTTCTTTACACCATTCCTTTACACAGCTCCTCTACATAGCAACAGCACTTTCATACATCTCTCTCTCTCTCTCTCTCTCTCTCTCTCTCTCTCTCTCTCTCTCACACACACACACACACACACACACACACACACACACACACACTTCCACCTTTGTCCAGCTCTTTACATACATCTCAGAATCTCTTTCTGAAAATCTCTCTTGCTCTCTCTCCTGTCTAGCTACTCATCCTCTCTCATTGCTCCCTCTGTGTACCCCCACACACACTCACAGACTCTCTCACTCCTCCTTCTTCCTCTCACAGCCAAACTCTGGGCAATTATATGTTACATTTTCAGGATCTGACTCAATCTCATAACACATGATAAGTCACACAGTTTTTCTCAGGCTAGAGATGTCACACTTACCAGCCTGGGAGTAACACTTGGCTGTGCACATAGCTCTAAGTTGGTGAGGATTCCAAGACAGAAAGTAAACAGTTGGCTGAATCTTGAGCCTGTAGCATAAACTGAGGCTTGGGCTATGTGCAAAAAATCAATTACTGTAGGGAGTTATGTCTACCAAAGTTGCCTCATGTCTGACCTTGATTCAGAAACAAACAACACCTAGGAATTCATCTTTGTGTATTCATCTCCAGGGGCAACCACTTTGCTTTGAATATGTTCTGAAGTCTAAAATTAGCTGCCTTTGTGACTGAAAATGCTATTATTTTCCTATATCGGTTATGAAAAATAGTCTAATATTATAAGAACTATACAGCTTAAGCAGAAACCAACTTCCTGACCATCCACAGCTATAAGTGTGCCCAAAAGATGTAATATTTTTACAAGATATACACAAAAGAGGAAAATACCTATAGCTATTATTAGTGAATAAATGAAGTTGCACATGAGAAAAATTATGAACAGAAATAACAGGTCATTTACGGTCAGTAACTCCAAGTCTTTGCCAAATGAGGTCCCAGCCTGGTGGGTTGACTTGATAAATACTAGTTGTCACCTACTGTATACTCCCATGTCCTCTTGAATTTTTTTTAATTCAACATCTTCTTTTTTTTGCTTTTATGAAGTAGATATTTTAAATTCTAGCAACTATTTTTTTTCAAATTATTGAAAATGAATTTGTTGAGAATGTTATAACTTGAATCTGGAATGTCCCCTGCAGGCTCATGTTTCATGGCTGTAAGCTTAACTATAGTAGAAGGTAGAAATGTCATATAATGTATATTACAGCAAGACAATAAAGTTGATGTTTTAGCATTGTGGCAGAGTACATGCTTACCAAGTGAATGAAGCCTGAACTGTAATATGTCCATCACAATAAAAAGTGAGACTATAAAGAAAAATAAAGGAAAAAAGTCATATATATATATATATATGGATAATGACAGAAAGCTCTATGGGAGCATATGAAAATTATCAAGGGATGAGAATAGAGAATTCAAAACATTTCAAATTTTTTAAACTTTTTTTTTTGGTTTTTTTGAGACAGGGTTTCTCTGTGTTGTTTTGCTGTCTGCCCTGGATCTCACTCTGTAGACCAGGCTGGCCTTGAACTCATAGAGATCCGCCTGGCTCTGCCTTCTGAGTACTGGGATTAAAGGCATGCTCCACCATCACCTGAATAAACATTATTTTTAATTAAAATTATTTTCATATGATATGTTTTCTTTTTATTATTTCCTATCCTAACACCCCTAAGATCCTCCTCACCTCTTTACCTACACATTTTATTCTGTCTCTCTGTCTCTCACTTGATTTCTCTGTCTATCTCTTTTCTAAACAAAAGAAAAAATAAAAACCCAAACAAACAAACAAGCAATGAAACCCAGAATACCAAAAACCTCCAAAAAAAAAAAAAAACAGTCTGTTTTGTGTTGGGGTCTGTCCTAGCATATGGTTGATATGCCCAGCGACAGTAAATTGATTAAAACATAAAACACAAATTTCCTCCTCAAGCAGGTATTAATTACAAGGAGCTTTTTGATTAGGGGTGGAATTTGTGCACCCTTCATTTTCTCACTTTTGAGATTCTGTATGGTTTGAACCTGTTCATGTATTGCACATGTTGTTACAGTCTATGGGAGTTGATATGTGCATAAGTCCTATTGTGTTTGGAAAATATTTTTTTCTTAAGAGTTTTCCACCACCTCCAGGTCTTACAATATTTCACCAGCCAGTAGTTTCCTGAGCCTTGAGGGGAGGGTTTTGATAAAGACATCCAATTTAGGTTTTGATAACCCTAAGTCTCTCACTCTATGCTTATTATCCAGTGCTGGGTCTTTATGTTAATTGTCATCTCTTCCAAGAAGAAATTTCTTTGATGAGGGTTTGCATGATGTACTCATATATGGATATTGCAATATGTCATTAAAAATCACTTTATTACTATGTTCCCTTAGCAGAATAATGGTAATGATAAATGGTAAGTATCAAAGCTACAAAAGATTAAAAATACTAAATATTAAGAGAACAAATAATCCAATTAAAAATGATGTATAGAACTACCCAGAGTTTGTAAAAGATGAAAACAAATGACTGAAAAACAAAGAAATGTTAAATATCCTTAGCCATCATGTAAATGCAAATGAACTACTTTGAGATTTCATTTTTGCCCCAGTGAGAATAGACAAGATCAATACAGCAAATGACAGCACATTCTGGAAGCAATACAAGGAAGGAGGAACAATTTATGTATTGCTGGTAGGAATTTAAACAGGTATAGCCACTAGAAATCTGTGTGTAGGTTCCTGAAAATCTAAAAGTCTATTCACTTCAAGATCCAGTTATATCACTCTTGGGCATATGCTGGAAGGCTTCTGTATCTTACTGCAGAGTTATCCCATTGCTACTTTATTCACAATAGCCAGAGATTGGATCTATTCTAGATGGCCATCAACTGCTAAAGGGAAAAGGAACATATAGTTCATTTATACAATGTAATATTATTAAGCTGTTAAGACAAAAAATCAAATTTGCAGGTAAATGAACAGAGCTAGAATCAGTCATCCTGAGTAAGGTAACTCAAAACCCAAAGAGACAAATATTGCATATTTTTCTTACACGTGGATGATATTTTTGCATATGTGTGCTTCAATCAAAATGACCATTTCAAACTTTTAGTCCATTTCTATATTTTTCTTTGTCTATGTTTTATTTGTTTATTGTTTGTTTGGTCTGTTTTTCCTTTTGTTTTGATTTTATTGAGATGAGGTCTGTCAATGTAGCCCCAACAGGCAGTCTTAAACTAATTATATACATCAGACTGGCCTTGGACTCCCAGAGGTCTGCCTGCTTTTGCCTCCTGAGTGCTTGGATAAAAATCATGTACCACAAAGCCTGATTTGTTGTGTGTCTTAAGTAATACATGATTGTATTTAGAAATAAAATAAAAAATTTCATGGAATTGCTACTTGGATATGGGGAAATGTGATTGAGTAGGAAAGACAATAATAAGAATTATTCAAATAGCAGAAAGAAAATGGGATTTTTCCCAAATAACTGTTTTTTTATAATTCAAATATCAAATAATTGGCTCATTTTGAATTATATATTCACACATAAATTACATTTACAGTTGACTCTTCTACTTGAAGGGATAATTTCTATTGCCTATAGCTGTCTTTTGGAAGGTATTTCTATGTAATTGTGTACCTCAACATTTACAAGGCTGTAACTTGATGCCTTATTCCTCATTGGTATACTTTTTTTCATTTAAGTTTTTAAAAAATAAATTATTTTTGTGCAGTATATTCTCAACACAGTTTTTCCTCTCACTCATCTCCTCCCAGGTCTCTCTCTCTCTCTCTCTCTCTCTCTCTCTCTCTCTCTCTCTCTCTCCGTATATATGTATGTATGTGTGCTCATGCTCTCTATCTGCTTTCTCTCTCTCTCTCTTTGTGTTTGTGTGTGTGTGTCTTTCTCTCTCTCTAAAAAAACAAAAAGGCAAGAATATAACACAAACCATAACAGAAGAAAAAGAGGAGAAGGAGCGGAAGGAAGAGGAGGAGGCACTATTGCATCACTGTATCATACATAAAGGTCACCTTTGTAGATCATAGGGTTTGTAGCTGGGTTGGTGTTTATCTTTCTCCTTTAGTGGCATGCAGAATGCCTTCCAGTAACACAAACACTAGTCATAAGGGTGAAGAGTCTAGGTAGACACCAGCTGGACTTCTCTCAGATCTATGAAATATGGAAGTATGTAAGTGTTGTCTTCAGCAATAGAGTCTTGCCTTCAGTCTGTGGCAAGCAACCAGAAGCCTTCAAAGTAGTCTATGTTGTTTGGGGGTTTAGAGAGGCTTTAAGAGATTATGGGGTTAAGAGGGCCCTTCATCATTGTTCTTATAAAAACGCCAAGAGCCACATAGAGCAGGCCCTCATCAGAGAACAGATGACTTAGCAAGTTGAACTCTGAGTAAGATATTCATGTATTGTAAATTTCTAAGCCTGAAGTACCCTGCATTGTCATCCCTTGTACTCCAAGAAAGGCTTCAATTCGGATGATTCTACATTTCAGACTAAATTTCAAAAGATACTGAGACTTTTAGTTCATTTCCCACGTTATTCATTAACAAAGAAAGGTGAAAAACCAGCACATTCAAATAAAAACATCTACATAAATTATTTTGTATGTTTATTATTATAACTTTTATACCCTAAATTCGTATTGTAGCTTGGAGAAATGTCAAATCTCTCAACTGTCTGCAATTGTAATATTTATACATTCTTTTTGGTGTTGTTGATTTTGCTATTACAGATTTATACTTTTTTAAAATTTTTAAATTTTACATACCAACCCCTGTTCTTAGCATCTTTCAAATAATATTGAATTTTACAAAGTTAATTATACTTCTTTAAAGAAAATGGATGGGTTTTATCTTTGAGAGATTTTGAAAAACTCATTTATGTGGCCTCTTTAGACTTTATTTTGCACAGCCTGCTCACTAGATTATGCTGAAATATTAAAGAAATGGTTTTTACCTTAACTTTTGCAGTAGATATTACTGAACATTCAGTGTTGTGCAATATTTTGATTGCATTCAGACAATAAAGTTTGCTTTGAATCAGAGGGCAAAGCTAGCTACTCGCAGACCAAAATGAATCATAAAGTTTTAGGAGGACTGAGGACAGATAGAAAGACAGGAAGTAGTAGGGTAGGGCTTAGAGAGGATCTGAGTCCTTTTGGATGGAGGAACAGAAGAGTTAGGAGGTAACTGGTCTCTTCTCTGTCACTTCTCTTATCATTCAGGTTCTTACCCCAATATCTGACTCCTGATTTTTTATAGATAAAGCATAATTAGATAAGTGAATCAATCCAGTAATGACAAAATGATTCCTATCTTTACTGGTGTAAAAGAACAAAAATAACCAACTACATTAAAAATGATTCAATCTTATAGGGAGAATGTTTGTTTGTATAAATATAAAAATTTAAAAATCATCAGAACTTCAAATAATCTCTAAGGAGCTCAGTTTATAGATTTCATATATTTCCAGTAGCTGATCATTTTTACCTGTATTTTAACAGGAGCATTATGCAGAAACTCTCTCCATGTAGGACATGTTATTAATCACTTGAGAACAACGTAAATGTGAAATCATACATCTTAGTCTTTTATATTATGTTATGGCAGGAACTATAATAACAATTAAGTGATGTGATAAAAGTATTGAACCTGAGACTACAATATTCAGATATGAAAGAATAGAAAATTTTGATAAAAAATTTGCATGAATTTGGTATCAATCAATACTTTTTTTTTCTGAGACAGGGTTTCTCTGTGTAGCTTTGTACCTTTCCTGGAACTCGCTTTGGAGACCAGGCTGGCCTTGAACTCACAGAGATCCGCCTGTGTCTGCCTCCCGAGTGCTGGGATTAAAGGAGTGCACCACCACCACCACCACCACCACCACCACCACCACCACCACCACCACCACCACCACTGCCCGGCTCAATCAATACTTCTGTACTACATATAATTACACTACCTTTTCTTTTTGCTGTAGTGGAACATCTTTGCTGAAACCACCTCATCTGAGTTTGAATGAATTAGATGAAATTATATATATAATATATATATATATATATATATTATATATATGAACTGAATATAATAAAATGCATGCAGAAGATAACTAGTAAACATTTACATTACATTAATTTTTAGATTTTTTTTCATTCTGTGTCTTTACCTTATTTTCAAGGTCTGGTCTCAAGCAGTATCACATAGCCTATACTCTCTTTAACTCATTATGTAGCTAAGGATAACCTTGAACTTCTGATCCACATGCCTCTTCTTTATGAGTGGTAGGAGATCTTGAACATCATCTTATGTGGTTTCATGAAGTGCTGATGACTAAACCCAGAGCTTTATGTCATCTACACAAGGATCCTAAGAATTGAGCTGCATCTTGCCTTACATTAAGATGTATGTACATATTTAAGTTACCTTACTTATATTAAAATATGTACTCCTATGATATATCAATTTCTAAATGCAGTGGTAGTTGGTATTAGCATTAATAAATATTGGTAGGACTAGTATCTGTATATTGTCTTTGTCATTGCCTTTAAACAGTCTGCTGGCCAATCATTTTACCTTATATCTGTAATCTAAAATTCCCAGAGTCAGATATTAGCCTTTTTCATTATTGGTTAAGAATTTCAGTGGAATTCTATATTTAGTTTAATGAAGGACAAATAAAACTGTGGTAACATCTAACTTTAACATCCTTGAAGTAGACCATAATTTAAAAATAACAAGACAGCCATGTTCGCTGATGAAAATCAATATCCCCAAAGCAGGACAGTGGCCTTTCTAATTTAAGCTCTGTTTCATGTGGCAGTTTAGGATGTTCTATCCCTTAAAGTGTGAAGCTACATGCTGACTAATCTTGTTACTTGAAGCTTTTGTCAGGTACAAGCCAGGAAGATTGTTAGGATGCTAAAGCAATTAACCACTATGCTACGTCTCACTGTGCCATGGTGCACAGAAGACTAAAATGAATGTAATTGAGGCTGCAGCTGTGTACTACTACAGTATTTTCTCCATATTGTAAAATATGAGGACTTCAGATGGGTCAAAAATTCCAAACAGATAATTCATGCTCACTGCTCTTCCAAAATCCAACAGGCAAGATTTTGCACAATGATCTTTTGAGTGGCAGTACTTGAACCCACCCCCCATTCCAGTATTAATGATTAATGTATAAGGGTTGTGCAGTTTAAAATCATGTTTTTATTCCTGAAGCTTCTTGGATCCTGATTTAAGTAACTGATTTTACATATAAATTGGCCCAAACTTGGCAAAAATCAAGAATATTTAACAGGGCACAGATGGTGAAACAGAAAGCAATATCCAGAGCTTTGGGGGACATGAGTGCTCTCTAACCCTCCACCAGCTGTTTTAGCTCAAGTGTGAATAAAGAACTTTTAAGAATCAATGAAAATGTCTTATGTTGTGCCTAAGTATTGCCTACCCAACCAAACTGACACCAAAAGCAGAAACCACCATATGGCTCTAAGCGTTTTATAGAAAAATAGGCTGTAGCTTGACACTGAAAATTAAGACTCCTGGAACAGTACTGTTGATGATGGGCACATCACAGACTCCTAAACAGCTACTATGAAAATGCACTCAGTCTATCCACACTTCAGTGTCTTCTAGCTTTCTGTTTTAGTAGTGCCAGAAAAAAACAAACAAACAAAATCAGCCATTTACTAAAACCAGAGGCCAGTGGAGAAGATGTCCTAGCTTTCTTTCAGAACTGTAGCCACAGCACGATACAAAATACTTCATGCAAAATAAGGCTGACACCAAATAAAGTGAACAGTGGATCGTTTCTGTGACTTCCGGTGCTTTGCATACCTTTTCTGCTTGCAGGGAGTCATTACTGATGACAGTTATATGTCACTAACTTCTGGATTCTGGACTTTATCACATAGCTGAAAGCCTCCTGCAACAGCTTTTAGTTTTTACAAGGAAAATGAAGTGACTCAGTCATTTTAGTTTAACTCTGTACTAACATCTCAAGGCTTTATGTTACAAAGAGAATATGGTTTTAACAAAAAAAAAATCAAAACACTAAATTTAACCAAGAATTTTACATCAATGACTTTTTAATCACAAATAAGCACACACACACACACACACACACACACACACACACACACACACACACACACACAAATATATGGACCTGTGAAATGGCACAGCGGGTAGAGGCACTGGTACAATAGGCCCACTGACTTGAGAATTCCATGCCTGGATCCCACAAGGTGGCAGGAGATAACCAACTCTTAGAAGTTGTCCTCAAGTTCCACAAACACTCTTCGGTACATGCATTTTTGCACACATGCACACACATCCACACTCTCTGAATAAGTAGATACAACCAGAAAAAAAATTGTCAAATAAGAAGGAAAAGGAGCATTTATTAGGGCATGAAAAACACTCAAAGGACCTACCTTTAGTATTTATAAAAATGATGTACATACATGAGACTAGGAGATAAACTACTTGAGTAAAAGACTAGAATCAATTTAAGAACCAAAGTGTTTTTAAATTACCTACTTGACATTGTACTTGCCTGTGTACAATGATTCGTCATGATGGTACACATATAATAGCCTTTTATTTTGGTGCTATGATAAGTAGCCTTTTCTGTCTTCTTGTCTGAATTTAGAATCATGTAAATACATCTTTGTGTTCATGAAGGTGTTTTTATAAAGACTGAATGGAGAGGGAGGACTCATCCTGAGTGTTGGTGGTAACAATCCATGATTCAGTTCCTAAACCCAAAGAAAAGCACAAACCGAGCTGAGCCCCAGCATTCATCTTTCTCTGCTTCCTGATGGCAAACACAAAATAACCAACATCTGCAGCTTATCCGCTATTCCTTCACCACTGTGATGGACAATGCTCTTAAATATGGTCAAAAACAAAGTCTTACTTCTGTTAGTTGCTTTTCTTCATTATTTTGTGTCAGAACTAATAAAAGTAAGTACTGAAGGTGTCTTTAAAAAAATACCTTAACATAAATCATTACCATTCCCCACCACCATTTTTTGCATTGCCTGACAATATTTTTTGCTTTAATTTTTTGATGATAAATAAATTTCAAGTTTATTTCCTTTTTTTGGCTATTTATTTTTTATTAAATTTATTCATTTATTTTACATGCCAATTGTAGTTTCCCCTCCATCCTCTCCTCCCACTCACTCCTTCCTCCTCTCTTCCCATCCCCATCTACTCCTCCTCTGTTTCTGTTCTAAAAGGGGCAGGCCTCCCATGGGTGTCAACAAAGCATGGCATATCAAGTGGAGGTAGGACTAAGCTCCTCCTCTTGTTTTAAGGCTTGGTAAGGTATGAGGAATAGGTTCCAAAAAGCCAGCCAAAGCATTAGGGACAGCCCAAGCTCTCACTGCTAGAAGTCCCACAAGTAGAACAAGCTATACAACTGTCACACGTATGTAGAGGGCCTTGGTTGGTCCCATGTGGGCTCCTAATGTGTCGGTCCAGTGCTGTGAGCTACTATGAGCCCAGGTTAGTTGTCTCTGTGGGTTCTCTTGTGAAGACCTTGGAACCCCCAATTTCGACTCATAAAATCCTTCCTCCCTCTCTTCAACAGGACTCCCATAATTCTGCCCCATGCTTGGCTGTGGATCTCTACATCTGCTTCCATCAGTTATTAGACAATGGCTCTCTAACAACAACTGGGGTAGTTAACAATCTGACTCCAGGAGATGGCCAGTTCAGGGTACACATCCACTGCTGCTAGAAGTCTTAGCTTTGTTCATTCTTGTAGACTTGTGGGAGTTTCACTTGCATCAAGTTTGTACTTGACCCCGAAATAACCCCCATCAAGATATCTCTTTCATTACACTCCCTCTCTGTCCCTCTTATAACCTGATCCCTCGGGTTCCCATCCCCACCTGCCCTCAATTTTCGCAGGAGATCTCTTCTCTTTCCGTTGCCTGAGGAAATCCATGTGTTCCTCTTTGGGCCCTCCTTGTTACCTGTCTGTCCCCTCTGGGTCTGTGGATTGTAGCATGGTTATGATTTTAAAAATAACTTTACGATGATGTTTGCTATTTAAATACGAAGTTAAGTCAAAAAATGATACAATCAAGACATTTTATCTTACAGTTACACCTTCCTGTTGGAGCCTGTAAATCTGATCATTGGCCAGGCTAGCAAGAGGTGTGGGGTATATTTTTATAAGTAGCACCATCGTGAGACTGAGGGGTGGGAAAGGTGTTAAGAACAAGGGTAGGTTCTCTTAAATGGCTCCTGAGCCCAAGACCTTGGACTGAAGATGAATGGGGAGAATTAATCCTACTATCACAGGTAAAAACTTAAGTATCATCCTGATTCTCTGGCTTCGAGCCATGCTGGCTGCCATGTACCCCAGTGTCAAACACACCTGATGCCTTATGATGGCAGGGGCCCTGGACTGACAGCATCTTCAGGGACACCAGTGGTCCTGCCTAGAGAGCAGGTAGAGAACATTCTTTATTAGAATTACATTATTCTTTGTAGGACATTGTATTCATAGGCCAGGCAGTGGTGACATATGTATTTAACACTTGGGAGGCAGAGACAGGAGGATCTTTTAAGTTCAAGGCTAGCCTTGTCTACAGAACCAGATTCAGAACAGACTCCAAAGCTACACAGAGAAAACCTGTCTCAAAAATCTAATAATATAAAATTAATTAATTTCTTTATTTGCACATTATTATTCATATTTCCTATAAGAATAGAATACAGACATGGTTAATAGGATTATTTTCTGATCCAAATGAGATTTTCTATTTTTTAGTTGGATGTTTAGTGTTTTATTTGAATACCATTGAGATTTCAGAGGATGAAGAGATATGTAGAGCCCATTACATTCAATTCACTTTTACACGCTTGTCAGTCCTCTCTTATACAAAATACATAGGTCCCAAATGGGATGTAGTAAGTACAGTCAAATAAGATTTGAAGTTGTAACTGATTTGCAAATATAAAATCTGTAAAAATAAGTTCACACAACCTCTAGTTTTGGCTATGCTTTTACTCCATTTCTTAACAGTTCAAGTGACCAAAGTTCACATTATGTTAGGTTTACATATGGTTATGATAAGTCCTATGAACGCTGTCACAATATAGTTAATGGGAACATTATATTTTTCACCCCAAAGAACAGCATGGTGATATTTGTATTGGCAATATTCTTTTAATTTCCTAAGTATTCTAGCTCAGTGTAATGTTGACTCTATATAAAGGAGTGAGAAATGAAAAGTAAAATGATGAGGAAACATTATTATTGCCAAAGTTTTTAGATATTTTAAGGGACAATATAGTTAGCTCTGTCCATCATGAACTGCATAAAGTATGTCCCATCATTTGATAAAGTTTGAATGATGCTGTAAGAAAGTTCATTATGTGATTCTACTGCATTCAGCATCAGGGTCAAGGATTCTCAGAAGCTAGGAAACAATTGCATAATTAGGTGAGTTTACCAGTCGGTATTGCTTCTTGACTATTTGCATTAGTGACTTTGACCCAACAAAGCCAGACATATATGGGCTTTTCTGTGGTCAACACACAATTAAAGTTATATCTAATCCCTACACAGTTCACCTCATTCAGTTCTTCTGAGATAAAAGCAGACAACCACTATCTTACAGTTCTATTCTGTGGTGAACCTAAAGGTAAAGATGAAAAAGGCTCTCTAAAAGGACAGTTTCAATGATTACAACTATGTTACAGGGATATGGTAAATAAAATGACTTGAAATACATATTCTGAAATAATGAACAGATAAACAGTAGCTTTCCCTGTGAAGGGCGTGTCTAAAGACAGGTACATATTTTAAGAACTTGTTTTTTCTTTTTAATAGCTGTAAGTGACCAATCATTATAGAAGAGTTACTTGAAAGCAAATAGACCAAATGATTCCTATAATGTATGGTTAAGTAGTCTTTGCTTGAGCAACTCATGGCTTGTTAAATGGGAAAAATTTAAATTGATGACAGTGTGAAAGACAGACAAGAGACCATTCGTGAACAAAGAGCCTAGGCTACCTCTTGCCAATTCTAACTTACAGAGTGACACCAAGCACAACCCTAGGACACTGCTTTTGAGCAGGGAATGACTAAATCTGAGAATCTTCCCGTGGGCTATTGCTTTTCAGAAAGGAATCTCTTTGACAGCATTCTCAGTTCAAATTCTCTCCTTTCAAATAAATTGACTCTTTATAAGTTCATGCCTTGTATTAGTGAGGTCTTGGCCTGGCAGGATTTTTCCTGCTGCTCCAGTGCAGATCACAATGCTTCTCTTCAGCCTCACTAAATAGACTCCTTGTCAATTGTAGCTGTTTTTTTTTCTTTCTGCGTCTCTTTTGTGCAATTAAACTTGCAGATAACTTATTCCTCCCCCCCACCTTCTACTCTCTACTGTCTCTAGTTTTAGACTTGGATACATATTTTTTTATATCTTTCTTATCTACTTATTTTTCTTTCTATCATACTGATCCTGGATAGAAGCAGATACCAGTAATAATGTCATGTACTTAGTGCTGTCCTGTGTGGAAATGATTTTTGAGTAACTTTTTCAATATTAACCTTGGAATTCACCCACATTAGAGTTCTTATGACATAGGCAGAGTGAAGACAGAATCTTTAGCAGATGATAATTGCAATGGCCTCCACCCTAATTCCCAGCAGAAACACCCCACCCCCACCAGGACCTCACACAATAAGTTGTCCATATATTCTGTTGTTTCATTCTTTTGAGTCAAAATCAGAAAGACTTACCAAGGTATAATCACATCATCTTTCCTACTGATGAAATTAAATTTCAATGTAAGTTGCTTTTCTCATTGTTACTAAATGTCTATGAAGAAATATTTTTTGTTTCTTTTTTTGTTTTTTTTGTTTGTTTGTTTGTTTTGGTTTTTTGAGATAGGGTTTCTCTGTGTAGGTTTGTGCCTTTCCTGGATCTCGCTCTGTACACCAGGCTGGCCTCGAACTCACAAAGATCCGCCTGCCTCTGCCTCCCAAATGCTGGGATTAAAGGCGTGCACCACCACCGCCCAGCTAAAGATTTATTTATTTATTATGTACACAGTATTTTGCTTGAATTATGTCTGCACACCAGAAAAGGGCACAAGATCTCATTACAGATGGTTGTGAGCCACCATATGGTTGCTGGGAATTGAATTTCGGACCTCTGGAAGAGCAGCCAGTGCTCTTAACCTCTGAGCCATCTCTCCAACCTGAAATATTTTAAAGTAAGACTGACTTGTTCTGAAGAGACATTTCAGTCTATTAGGCAGGGCAAGCATGCTGGAAAGAATTTGAGGCAACTGATAACACAGTTAGATAACACTGAAAACAATTTTGTAAGAAAGCAGAAAGAGATGAAAACTGGTACTCCATTCGTTTTCTCCTTTTTATTCAGTCCAAGACTCCAGCTCATATTATGACATTACACACATTATATGTCTTCCCTCTTCTTTTAAAACTTTCTGGAGACCTCTTTATGGATGCACCTGGAGTTATGTCTCCAAAATGATTGCAATTTTGGTTAAGTGGACAATGAAGAATTGAGGTATGTGTGCAATAAAGTGGAAAAACATTAGCCTAGCATACATGAGGCTCTAGGATATATCTTGAACATCTTGATCATCTTGAACATCACCAAAGAAATCTGCCTTAGTTCTGTATGATGCTTGTAGAAAACATTGGGAATTCCATGTAATACAACCACTAAAACAAAAAATACACAGGCTAATTTTGTTATAAAATGTAATGCAAAGTTCATGAATAAATTATTTGAAAAATATGGCCTATGCATTATCAGATGAAATGAATTCAAGGAATTTAAGATTGGATTCATGATATAAAATATTGAATAGACAATACAATATTGTGAGGCACATGGGAAATAAAAATTTTCTCAATATCAGAAAAAACAAAAATACAGAAAACACAAAAAGGGAGTATATGGAGAAATTGGCAATTCACACAAAAAGATGCAAAGTAGAGACTATGCACATAGAAATAATTTGAGTTTCAATATATTTAAGAGCACAGCTACAAAGTAGATTATTTTTATCACCAACTGAATTGGCAAACACTGAAGTGAGGAATAAGCTCATGAGGTTTATGGGAAAATAATTCTCCTATATACAACAGAAATTCTTATAAATTGTTACAATTTTAAGTGCTATTTGCCAACACATTACACAACACATTTACATTGGTTTTGAATAAGCAGTCCCATTTGTAGCAATTTATATCATATAACGACTTTTGAAGAATACAAAATCAGAAGTAAAAGCAAAGTTTTATGCAAAAGAGATCATGGGTATATATAAATTATAACATGAATGTCCACCAATAGAAGATGGTTTAATGGTTTAAGTATGTAATCTCAAGGATCTATACTGAATTCTGTTTTGCTATAAAATACTAAGTGACATAAGAAAAATCACAAAAAGATAACATATATTCTAACTCATTTGAGAACATTAATCTGTGTGAGAAAATTGGGAATGAACTCATAAAATAAATACAGGGTAGAGAGGTGACAAAGTAATTTAAATCAAGATTATTTCTAACACCATCAAGTAAGAGGGATCAATTTTGTTTCTTATAGCAAAGTAGAACAGCTAATGACTATAAAATTTTTGCTTTAAGTTGCACAGCAAGAAGAATGCGAACTTCCCCAGCATACAGAAATGATAAAAATTTGAGAAAATGGAAGTGCATGTCACCCTGAATTGATCACATTATAAAGTATACATGCATCATATTGTTGTTCCAAAGCCAGAAAAGTATAAAACAATATGTCTCACTATAGACACAAAATAAGGGAGTGGACGAAAAGGGGAAAAAAAAGAATATCTATTCACTGTAATTCATTTGCATACACTGTAATTACAATTATGAACAAATTGTAGATGTGAAAAGCTGCTTAATTGTGAAAAGTGTATAACTTCTTTTGAATTTGTTTCTGAAAACATGACAAACTACAGTGACCTGGAAAAGTGATCCACAGTAGAAGAAATGCCTCCATCAGATTAGCATCTACGCAAGTCTGTAGGACATTTTCTTGATTAATGATTGATTTAGGAGGACCCGGACTTCTCTGAGCAGTGCCACCTCTGAGCAGGTGGTTCTGAGATGTATAAGAAAGCAGGCTGAGCCGGGCGGTGGTGACGCACGCCTTTAATCCCAGAACTCGGGAGGC
The DNA here is from genome assembly GCA_902168415.1 of Peromyscus melanophrys. Taxonomy (NCBI): domain Eukaryota; kingdom Metazoa; phylum Chordata; class Mammalia; order Rodentia; family Cricetidae; genus Peromyscus; species Peromyscus melanophrys. Next base: position 24,829 of record CABHPR010147491.1, read on the forward strand.
AGAGCCAGGCGGATCTCTGTGAGTTTGAGGCCAGCCTGGGCTACCAAGTGAGTTCCAGGAAAGGCGCAACGCTACACAGAGAAACCCTGTCTTGAAAAACCAAAAAAAAAAAAAAAAAAAAAAGAAAGCAGGCTGAACCAGCAAAGATGAATAAACCAGTAAATAGCATTCCTCTGCTCTAGTTTCTGTATTAATTCCTGGCTCCACTGAAATGTGAGTTGAAATCAACCCTTCCCCAAGATAGGACTTTTCTTTATGGTATTTGATTGTATGTTATTAGTAACTTTTTCTAGTTTGAAATGTAAAAGAATGATCATTGGGTTTTTCTTAAAAATATTGTTTGGTACAATAGTGAGAATGCAACAGAAGAATTAATAACTGAAACCATCCTGTGATTGACATTTCACAATCATATTTTTACACATGGTCCTAGGCATGTGTACAACTTAGGAATGTACTTAATCCTATTAAATGTGGTAAATATTGGATATTTCTTGAAACTAGGGACCAAGTTAAACATCTAAGGAAGTCTGTTTACACGTTATAGTCTAGGGACCTATATAAACTTTATACCTTAATTCATATTAGTTTTGAATTGTATGAATAGTTTAGTGCAAAATATTTAAAAATTGAATTACCAATGTTTCTTAGTTAAAATTCCAAGTAACTTAAGATGGTTAGTAACAATCATTGCACAATAGACATTTTCTGCTGTACGAGGGAAGTCATTTGCAATAATGTAAGGTCTGCATCATTAGGTACTCCTTCCACCTTTGTTCTTCTGGATCCTAATGAGCGAGGGAAGCACGCAGATAGTCATAACACAAACCTCAAATTAATTCTGTGTGACTCCTAGTGTTGTCCTCAACTGACTAAGCTCTTTAAACCCCAGAAAAAGACTGAAGGTATTAATCCAGAGCCCATGAATGGCATTTCTACTGCTGTGTTGCTGTTTTCATTGTCTTTCAAGAAGGGCAAAAGATCCTCATTCAGTAGCCTGATGGTCACATTACAAAGAGAAATTGTCCATTTGCATTAGTAACTATGTACAGGCAGTATCTCTTAACACAAGAACTATATATTAGACTCTAGCCTCATTAGACATGCAAACTTTAACAATTATTTTTAATAATCTCTTTGAGAATTTAATACAGTGTAATTTGAATAAAACATTTCCCCTCTCCCAACTCCTCCAATAACTACCCTCTGCACCCTCTTATAATTTTCTACCATGTTTCAAGATTTCTACTTCTTTTTTCTCATTCAGTCCATTTTTTTATTGCCTGGCTACTCTTATGAGTCATACATGCACTAGTATTTGTTCCTGCTACCAAGGTTTAATATCGTTAAATAAAACTGACTTTCCCTCTCCCAGTAGTTGTCAAATACTAATAGTTCCTCAGCTAGTGGTATGACTTTGTGTCTATCTCCCCCTATCCAGGCTGGGATTTTTGTCTTGTTGGAATTTGCACATGTCTTGTGCGTGTAATCACCATCAATGTGAGTTCCTATGTTCAATTGTCATGCAGCATCTGGAAAATACTATTACTTTGAAGTTATCCTCTATCTGTTTCTGTCTCTCACAATCATTCTCTCTCCTTGAAAATCTCCATGTTTCTGTGGAGAGGGTAAGATATGTACATCTCATTTGTAGCTGAACACTCCACAGACTCTTATTATCTGAAAGTTGACCAGTTGAAGATCTTTCTGTTAATCGCCATCTACTGAAGAAAGCTTCTCTGATAGGGGTTAAGAGATGGTCAACAGAGTATTCCAGAAAAAAAAAAAACGGCATTGGGAGCATTTTAAACACAACATGGATTTCACTGAGTAAAAGTATCCAGTTCTGTGCTAGGGCCTATATTCTTGGCCCCTTTAAAAGTGACAGGCATCAGTTCCATCTTATGGAATAGACTTGAGATCCAGTAAGATCTAGGCTGGATTCTCTGATAACATTCATGCCACTGTTGCATCAGGGGCATACCTTGAAGGACAGTCATGATTATATATTGCTGTGTTCACAATTGTGTGAGGTGGAAGATTACTTTTTTCCACAGGAAGCATGCATGGAACTGCCCACACCATGAAAGCTAGTCAGTTGAGATGAAGCTTCCAGATGAGTATCAGCATCATTTCTCCATGTGAATCAAAAGAATCCTGGATGTCAATCAAATGATTACTAGATAATAAAAATGTGGTATATTTACATAAAAATACATAAAGGAATGTAATTTCACTTAAAAATGAAATACATAGTTAAATGAATGGAATTAAGAACAGTCATCCTGAGTGAAGTAATCCAGACACAAAACGACAAACATAGCATGTTTTCTCTTGTTTGTTGATGTTGTCTTTGAATCTCCATAGATGTATATTCTGTTTGAAATACTCATTGAGATCATGAATTTATTACGTTCCAAGTAGAGGCTTTCAAGGGAGAGGAGATAAAACTAAGTGGCATAAAGAATCAAAGCTGAAGAAAGAACTAGGAAGAGTAAAATTGGGGTTGAAGATGGGAGGGCAGTTTAGAATTGGGAATATGAATAGGGATAGAAACTTAATACTATAGAAGCTTCTAAAATATATTCATACATATGTTAAAAGAAAAGCAATGGAGTTATCCTACAAAGGGGTAACAATGGCAACCGATACTTCAACTGGACACCTCATGACAGCAAATAAAAGCACTAGTACCAGGAACAGGTTTCATGATTTTGAATTGTTAATCAATGAATTCACATAGATACATAAGCATTATAAGCAATTGACAATATTCTTACTACTTGCTACAACTTGATAATGTTGTGTTAAAAACTTTGCCTGGGAAGAATTAAACAAGCATGTGTTCACCACAGATAGAGAGTACATGACAGACCAAAGTATGGATAGTGCCAAAGTCCAACTTAATGAACCAATGAGGATTTTGGGGGATTTACTTATAGGAATATGAGTGAGGGGTTACTTAAAGAAACAGGAAGGACTCAAAGGCAGCTGTTTCATAAAGACCATCCCAACAAAGATGACAGCTCATAGATGCTGGAAGCCTGTAAGCATCTCAGCAGGTTAAAGGGTGTCCTTTACATGTGGCTCAGTTTTTGAGAACTTCTACTAGACATCTTCTTTTGATCTTTGTTTCTGCTGTTCAATTTGATGAGTCCCTTTCTCTTTCAGGTTATTTGGCTGCTCTGTGCATCCTCTATGCTCCTTGCCTTGTCTCTGCAATTTACAGGCAGCTGGGTTTGACCCAGAGTCTTCCTTGCTGTTTGTCTCATCTAAGAGTGATTTCCTATAGCCTTACTGCTCATATACTCTTGAGGATGGAGGAGCCGAGTGAAAATCATCAATTTTAGGGACTTTCTGAAGTTCTGATTTAAGTTCAGTTCCTGTCTTAATGAAGCTTCCCTGCGGAATGGGGTGTTTCATGTCAGACAAAACTGTTACACAATAGATGGTATTACCATATATCTGAACACATTTTAAGAATAAGATAGCATGAAATCCCAACATCTGTAGGACTCCTGTTTAAAACACTTGAACAATTGCCAACAAATAAATTCTAAAGGGCCTAAGGTGAGTGAAATACTTTCGTGGTTAAAATTATTATATAAGGCTATAAAATGTTATATAAAACTATTATAAGAAATTATTGAAAAGAATAACTGGGCCATTTAATACTTAAAGAAACACAAGTCCATTGTCTTGTTTTATTTTATAGTCAGTTTCTCAAAATCTACACAAATATAGGAAGAAGAAATCTCAATAATGATTGAGAAAAAAACAACCATTATATTGTCAGTAGGCCTTTACTTGGTTAACAAATGATGTGGAAGGGCTAAGGCCACTGAGGGTGATAACCCCTGTAGACAAATGGTGCTGGGTTGTATACAAAGCAGGCTGAGAAAGCCATGGTGAGCAAGTAATTTACTTTTATGACTTCTGCTTCATTATCTGGCCCCAGCTTTCTGAACTGAGCTCCTGCCATGACTTTCTTCTGTGATTGACTGTAAACTGGAAACTGGAGTAAACACTTTCTGCCCCACATTGATAATGGACCAGATATTGTTAATGTAATTCTTGACTGTATATATTGTATATACTTATTGGATATAGCTTTTCTTATATTAGTTATAAGCTTTTTTAAATTTAGACAAAAAGGGGAAATGTGGTCTTATTATATTCCCCAAAATATTGTGCCCGGGGTCAGAGAACAGAACAGCCATAATGTTAAACATAGAAGTTAGGCAGTGGTAGCACATGCCTTTAATCCTAGCATTCCAGAGGCAGAGATCTGTCTGGATCTCTGTGAGTTCAAGACCAGGCATGGTAACAAGAGCCTTTAAACCCCAGGAAGTGATTGCAGGAAACAGAAAGGTATTTAAGGCGTGAGGACGAGGAACTAGAGCTGGTTAAGCTTTTAGGCTTTTAGCAGCAGTTCAGCTGAGATTCATTGAGACACAGAGACTTCCAGTCTGAGGAAACAGGATCAACTGAGGAACTGGCCAGGTGAGGGTAGCTGTGGCTTGTTCTGCTTCTCTGATTTCCAGTGTTCATCCCAATACCTGGCTTAAAGTTTGTTTTTATTAATAAGATCATCTAAGATTCGTGCAACACCACATTGCTTTTGGTCATGATGTTTTATCACAGGAATACAACCCTAAGACAACTATATAAGTAAGAACCACTTAAGGTTGTGAGAGTTTGAATGTTTGAGCATACAACATATGATCAGGTGAGTGGGCAAATGAGATGAGCAAGAAGAGAAAAGCAATAATGACTTTTATGAGTTAAGTAGTAGCAGTCACATGCCAGGGAAAAAAATCACAGAAGCTGAGAATCACTAATAAGAATCAGAAAGCAAAAGGTGCATGAGTTTGTGTGTTGTTTTTACATGTTGTAGCTTTGCTGACATTGTTTACCCATTTTCCAGCTTCTGTGTGAAGTATTTATACTTTATATGTACAAATTCATATCAGTTGTGAATAAATATAGCTTTGCTTATTTCATTTATTGATATTATGTGTTATTATTTATTTTTCTACAATTTTCCAGTGCAGTACATCGTATAAGTGGGAAAAATGCATATTTCCTCCTTAATTCTTATTTTAGAAGAAAATATTTATTTTTTATTCTTAGATACATTGTCTGAGAACAAAACATTTGTACTCTCAGGGTAATCACATAATTTCCTTCTGTTTAGTTGGTTGTGAATTTGTTTAATTAAAGCACATAAATTTCCTCAATACTATGTATATTATATGTGGATATAATATATGTACATGTATAATATATGGACATATTTATTAAGATGATGTTTTCTTTCTTTATATTAGGTTAATGAGTTGTGGATACTACTGATTGGTATGTAAGAAACTAAGATTATTTTCATAAAAAGTTTTTAAAAGCTATAGCTGTGTGTAAAGAAAAGAAATTACTTACAACAAGTTAAAGACTGATGAATTTGAAAAAGTAAAGTGAACCTGTTTAAAATCTTTTTAAAAAGATGTGAGATTTCTTTATTTTACTTTGTGTACATGTGTGTGTAGGTCAGAAGCCAATTCTTTCTTTCCAAGACGAGGTTCAAGGAATTCAGTTCAAGTACTCAGGCTTTGTAGCATGGTCCTTTTTTGTCTAGCTCTCTCATCAGCCCCTTTCCCAAATACTAAGGATCAAAAGGAGTCTTCTCACGAAGGAGTAATGCTTTCTGCAATACAATCAGAGACTATTTTGAATGGAATGAGTTAAGATACAGCAAAGAAATATCAAGCTTTACTTAAAAGAGGTTATGCCAGTTGGCAATTGAGAGAATATTGGTGATCTTCTAGCAAAATTATTTTTATTGCTTCATTTGAAATAAAACTTTTTAACGTGAATAGATTTGGGGGTGATATTTATTTCTATTTCTGTTTGTATCTTTTTTATATTAGGCCAAATAAATGAAAAAAAGCACAAAATTGAGCATTTTTGTTAAACTATTATCTCAGTTCACTTTCTTCAAATTCATACTTATTCTAAAATAACATATTCATTTTTCTACCTTTAATTTTCATTTTTAACTGAATATAACTTTATTTCATCTTTGTCTTTTTAACTCTGGTTGCATATGATGTAACTACTCCATGTCTCACTTGTAATATTTCATTGTGACTTTTCATTGAGTGTATTTTTCCCTCATTCTCTACTAATTATCTAATAATTTCATGGCCCATCTTTTTAGGCTAAATAACTTTTCTTTGCTTTTGTTTTTTTGAGACAGGGTTTTTCTGTGTAGCCCTGGCTGTCCTCGAAATCACTCCGTAGACTTAGCTGGCCTAGAACTCATTGAGATTGGCCTGCCTCTGCCTCCAGAGTGCTGGGACTAAAGGCATGCATCACCACTGCTTGGTGCTAAATAACTTTTATAAATTTCTTTTATCACACGCATTTACATTGTCAAAAGAAGAACAGATTTTCATTTATTTTTCAAGCTCTTAATGACAGCTACTATCTACCATTTAGATGGGGTTTTAGTTAGCACTTTCATTCTCCTGCTTAGTCATTGACAATTTAGTGTCTGTATATTTTTCATATTTGACTTTAATTGGTCTAGATTTTATTTATAATTTTTAACTTTGTACATGCTGTAGTGGGTATTCATTCCATCTATGACCTTGGTGTATCAGGCTTAGGATATGAAAGAAAAAAATAATAGCTCATCTACTGATATGACAGTTCTACAAATTGTAAGGAAAACTCACCAAACAAGGGTCAGGTCAAGGTTCTGATTTTTGTCTTTACAGTATAATAGAAATACCCATCTTTAAAGAGTCAAAAGGCCTTGGACATCTAGACATCTAAAACAAAAGAAAAGGCTATATAGAAAAAAATTACAAGCAATGACTATTGAACCTATTGATACCAATATAATCTACAGGGTAATAGCTCACTGCCTAAACTCAATATCTCTTTACTTCTAGAAAAGTTGTGGTCCCAACTCAATTACAAATCAAGCTGGCTTTAGAGTTGGAATATGGCTCTCTCCTTCTCTAAACCCAAGCATGTTGCTAAAAGAGAGAGAGAGAGAGAGAGGGAGAGAGAGAGAGAGAGAGAGAGAGAGAGAGAGAGAGAGAGAGAGAGAATGTCTCTCATATCAAAAGAACCCACTGATAGGGGACAAAAGAAAGCCAATAATCTAGGAACTATTGTTGTCAAGATTGTATTTCTTGTCATACCTATTCTTGATTCTTTAGAACCCTTCTTACTTACCTTGCCATCTTAAAATTTAAACTTTCTGTTTTGACATTAATAATGTTTAAGTTTTCCACAGTAAACAATGAATACCCCTAACAGCAATCTCTGAAGCCTCCAAAAGGAAGATGGGACTCCCCCCCCCAATAACGATTCTACCTGGTTCATAATGATGTCATTGAGCTGAAAAACTCCACTCAGTGATTGGCTTTGGACTGGAAACTATTCGGGACAGTTCCAAGATGGCTAGCTGAGATAGTCCATCATATTACACTTCTACCCAGAACTTCAGATAAGCTTTACCCATAAGCAGGAGATTGACTAGGACTATTACAGCCTGTTCCTGTGACACCTAACCATTGTTTTAGTTTTTTCATAGGATCCCACAGAGATACTGTCACCCACCCACCTCCAATAATTGTCATCTATTAGGGGTTGGTTTTAAATTATAAACCAACAGGGCTGGGGTGGAACAGTAATGTTTAGACTCAGGATTATCTCTTGGAAAAGAAAACAAGGGAAATAGGATAGGATAATAAGGTAGACTTTTGTATCTACTTGTAAACTAAATCAGTATTAGATAATTTGCATTGCTATGGATTCTTGTATATTTATACAAATGTAAAATTATATTTGTCACACTATGTACGTTCTACCTCTCTATAGGATATTTTGTGTATTGATACGTATTATGAATATTGTTGTTATATTGCACTATACATTTCTACCTCTGATTAAGATATTTTGTATATCATCACAAATTCGAGGTCATTGTTCTTATACTGTACATCTGTTTACAAATTGTTTACTCCTATAATATGAAGCCTTGGACTTTAAATTATTTAGGTTGATAAGAATTACAAGTTAATAGTCACCAATTCATGTCATATTTATAGTCATGAATATGCAGAAATA